>MU703424.1:14247-39402 GCA_026770625.1 Nicotiana glauca
CTCAAGTACGCGCTCGTCAGCTCGCGTACAAGGCACTCAAAATACCAAATAACAAATCCTAAGGGGAAAGGTCCCCACATAAGGTTAGACAAGCCACTTACCTCGAGCCGGTACAAAAATCAACCAGAAACCACGCCTTTGCCACGAGTATCCGACTCCAAATGGCTCAAATATATTCCATTCAATTACATATCGTAAATAACATTGCGAACAACTAGTTTCACTATTTAATTAAAAGTTACAGCATGAAATTAGGTAAAATGACCAAAATGCCCTTCAGGCCAACGTCTCGAAATCGAATAATCTTTACATTTTCAGAACCCTTATACTCTCACGAGTCTAACCATATAAAAATATCCCAAATCGGAGGTCAAACACCCACTCAAAACTCAATAGTTTAGCCTATGAAGTTTCACCCAATTTTTCGAATTTTTGATCCTCAATTCGAATTTTAATGATGGATTTAACTACATAATGATGAAATATAACTAGAAGGGATTAAAGAAACGTTACCCAATAATCTCCTCTTCAAAACCCTCTCAAAATCGCCCTTCCCCGAGCTCAATTTGATTTTTGTAACTTTTGAAAACTAGCCCTCGAAATCTCTATATCTGAACAGTGGTTTCCACTTCTGCGGACAAAGGACCGTATCTGCGGTCCCGCTTCTGCGGAACAAATGCCGCTTCTGCGGCTCTTTACTAAACTCTAGGGTTCCGCTTCTACGGTCTTAAACCGCACCTGCGGTTGCCGCTTCTGCGAAATACTTACCGCTTCTGCGGTTTCTCACAAATGACCCAAGGCCGCATCTGCGATAAAAGTCTCGCAGGTGCGTAACCGCATCTGCGGTTAATCTTCCGCACCTGCGGAAAAGCTGAGGGAGCCAAAATTCCGCTCCTGCGATGGAACGGCCACTTATGCGGCTCCGCTTCTGCGGTTCCCAAGCTGCTGAAGCGAAAATACCGGAAGAGAAAAATCAGCTGCTGCAATACTTCAAAATTTTCTCCGTTAACCACCCGAAATCATCCCGAGGCCCCCGGGACTTTAACCAAAAGCACCAATAACACCTAATACTCTATTCAAACTTGTACCAATCTTCAAACCACCTAAAACAACGCCGAAAACTCGAATTAAACAAGGATTTGAGCCTGAGAACCTCAATTTTCATCAAAACACGCTTTCGATCAAAACCCTAACCAAAACACGTCCGAATGACCTGAAACCAAATGACATGACGGAGCTACTGCAACTTCCGGAATTCCAATCCGACCCTCGGATCAAAAACTCACTATCGGACCGGAAACTTCAAAAATTCTAACTTCGGCATTTCAAGCCTAAATGAGCTACGGACTTCCAAAATATATTATGAATATGCTCCCAACCCCGAAATCTCCTAACGGAACTAACGGAACCATCAGATTTTCATTCCGAGGTCGTCTTCACGCTGTTCCGACTACGGATCACTTTTTAACACTTAACCTCTCATTTAGGGACTAAGTGTCCCAAGACTCTCCGAAACTCAACACCAAACGTCCCGACAAACCAAAATAGCAGAAATGAACTTAAGGGAAGCAGTTAATAAGGGATCGGGGCATTAATTCTTAAGACGACCGGTCGGGTCGTCACAATCAAGTGCATAAAGGCTGCTGACTTATGGTACCCCGATCTCAAGTCAATCTTCGAGAATATCTTAGTACCCTAAAGTTGGTCAAACAAATTATCAATACGCGGTAGTGGGTACTTGTTCTTGACTGTAACCTTTTTTAGCTGCTTGTCGTCAATACACATCCTCATAGAGCATCTTTCTTCTTTACAAAGAGAACTCGAGCACCCTATGGCGAACACTGGAAACCCTTATCAAGCAACTCCCGAAGTTATTCCTTTAATTCTTTCAACTCCGCTAGTGCCATGCGCTATGGTGAAATAGAGATG
This sequence comes from Nicotiana glauca, assembly GCA_026770625.1. NCBI lineage: Eukaryota > Viridiplantae > Streptophyta > Magnoliopsida > Solanales > Solanaceae > Nicotiana > Nicotiana glauca. Next base: position 16,177 of record MU703424.1, read on the forward strand.
TGCTGAGTGCCCGAACCAAGTCAATACCGTATGTCCTTGTCGGACGGCATGCCCGGTAGGTCTGGGGGGAATACATCTAAAAAATCTTTCACTACCGGAACCGACTCCATGGTAGGAGTATCAGCTCTAACATCTCTCACAAAGGCTAAATATGCCAAGCACCCCTTCTCAACAATCAGCTATGCCTTCAGAAAGGACACGACCCTACGGGGAACATAACCCAATGAACTTCTCCACTCTAACCTAGGCAATCCAGGCATCCCCAACATCACGATCTTAGCGTGACAATCCAGAATAGCGTGATATAATGACAACCAGTCCATGCCAAAGATCACGTCAAAGTCTACCATACTGAGTAATAAAAGGTCTACTCTAGTCTCAAAACCCTAGATAGAGACCACACATGAGCGATAAATACGATCTACCACAATAGAATCGCCCACAAGCATAGACACATAAACAGGAGCTCTCGAGGAATCACGAGACACATCCAAATATGAAGCAAAATAGGATGACACATACGAATAAGTGGAACCCGAATCAAATGAAATTGAGGTATCTCTATTGCCAACCAAAACAATACCTGTGATGACCGCATCATACGACTCTGCCTCGGGTCTAGTTGGGAATTTATAAAACGGGGTTGAGCCCCACCAGTCTGACCTCCACCTCTCGGACGGCCTCTGCTGGCCTCCACCTCTAATGGCATGACCACCACCTCAGGTTACCTGGCCCCGCCTCTAGCTGGTTAAGTGGGTGGAGTAACCGGTGTCGGAACCATGGCACGAGTATCCTGCTGCGACATGTTGCTCTGTGACCTAGGGCAAAACCTCGTGACGTGCCTTGGATCTCCACAAGTATAACAAGTCCTCGGCTGATATGACTGCTGACCCTAGAACTGACAACCTGAATAACCATCCTTGTAACTCTGAATCGGAGGTGCACTAACCGGAGTGGAAAATGTGTTGTATGCTAGCTGCTCAGGATGAGACCCGTGAGAACCACGACTACCCGAAGCACCGTGTGATACCTGGAGCGCTAACTGAATCGACCTACAGGGATGCCCGCTACCAAATGAACCCGTGCCTCCAGACGAGGAACCACTAAAACCAGCAAAATGACGAGGCCTATTCTCAGATGCTGCCTCTTTGCCCTGACCACGAATCCTGTCAATTCGCCCGACAATCTTCACAACTCGGGTGAAGGGAATATCATCCTCACTCTTTCTAGCCATGTACAGCATGATACCTTAAGTAAGGCCATCTATAAGTCTCTTTACCCTCTCCCTCTCAATAGGGATCAAGACGACTACATGGAGAGATAGAGGGCAGCCCGGTGCACTAAGCTCCCGCTATGCGAGGGGTCCGGGGAAGAGCCGGACCATAAGGATCTATTGTATGCAGCCTTACCCTGCATTTCTGCAAGAGGCTGTAAATCCACGAATCTGGTCTCGTACTGGGTAACAGTCATGCTACCCTGCTGAAGACATTCAAACAGAGTGAAAGGGATGAACTTCTCCAAGAATAGCTGTGAGAACTGATCCCAAGTGAGTGGATGTGAACCTGCTGGTCTGCCTCGAACATACTCCTGCCACCACCTTTCGGAAGAACTGTGCATCTGAAGCACTACGAAGTCGACTCCATTGGACTCCACGATACCTATGTTGCGCAATACCTCATGGCAACGGTCCAAGAAATCCTGGGAGTCCTCAGAAGATGATCCACTAAAGCGAATAGGGAACAATTTGGTGAACTTGTCCAACCTCTTCAGCCCCTCGGACGACATAGCTGGTCCCTCACCGGACTGAGTAGCAATAATAGGCTGAACTGCTCCAACTGTTGGAATTGCCGGAGTCTGATATCTGTGAGCCAGCTGCTCTGGTGTGTAAGTGGCAGGAGTTTGGGCTCCTCCTCCAGCCTAACGGTTGGTGCCATAGGGATCACACAAGCCTAGGCCACACTCTCCATAAGGCCCACTAGATGTACTAGAGCGTCGTGAAGTACTGCGGTGGCAACGAACCCCTCTGGTCCAACTAGCGCGGTTTGAACAGGGACCTCCTCATCCTGATCTAACTGAGGCTCTGCAACAGGTGCTGCTAAGCGTTCTCTAAGCTGAGCTCAGCCTCTACCTCTGCCTCTAGCTCTACCTCGGCCCCGACCCCTAGTAGTGGCTGCGACCTGGGGCTCCGGCTCTTGATCGGCTATGGATGTTGTGCGTGTCCTCACCATGTGTGAGAGAACAAGAATAGAATGGTTCAAACTTCAGCGATAGAATAAAGTCGCAAGACGAAGTTAGAAAGAAGTGAAATTTCCTAAAGCCTTATAGCTTATAGAAGATAAGTACAGACGTCTTCATACCGATCCTTTAGACTCTACTGCGCTTGCTCATAACTTGTGAGACCTAGGCAACCTAGTGATCTGATACCAACTTGTCACGAAATCCCAATCGCAGGGCCGTGATGGCGCTTAACACCGAATGCCAGGTAAACTGACATAAACAGATAATCTAAAAAGAAAAGCAGTAGCTATCTAATAACTGTTCAAAGACATAACACAAACGATCCCATGATTTTGGTGTCATAAGTACATAAACGTCTAGATCCAGCTAAATACATGGTTTGAAATAAATACATCACTGTCCGAAATAAAAGGAAACAATACAAGAAATAGGAAAATGACTCCAGGGTCTGCGAACGGAATGCAACTCTACCTCGAATCACTGATTGGTAGCTGCTAAATACCTCTTGATACTCCGCTGGTAGCTGCCCCCAAGGTTGTTAGAGTTGCAAATGTGAGACTCCAGCCGCATTTGCGATTTTCCAGCTTTCGCAAATGCAGTTCCTTCGTAAATGTGAAGTTCCCCAATCCTAGTGCCTTTCGCAAAAAGCGATCATTTGGCCGCAAAAGCGATGCTCGCAAATGCAAGCTAGATCTACAGGCTTGCACCAACAACTGCTAAACACCAACTGTCCCAAAGTCGTCTGTAACACCTCCAAAACTCACCCAAGCCTCTCGAGCTCCAAACCAAACATGCACACAAGTGTAATAACATCTTAAAAATTTGCTCACTACCTCAAATCATCAAAATAACAAGAATCGATCATCAAAATTCAAGATTTCAACTTGAAAACTCAATTTTCACAATTTTTAACATAATGCGCTGAAATGCGTTCGGGTCACCCTGGAACCCAACCAAATGTTTCTACAAGTCCAAAAACCTCATACGAACCTACCGGAATCGTCAAAGCACTGATCCAAGGTCGTCTACCGAAAAATATTGACCGTGGTCAACTATAGCCTCATTTTAAGTCAAAAAACTCATTTTCTTCAAAATTTTACGTAAAAGCTTTTTGGAAAACGATACGGATCACGCACGCAAATCAATAAAAACATCAAATGAAGCTATGGGAGGTCTTGGAGCACTGAAATTAAGGCAAGTACTCAAAACGACCTATCTGGTCACCACACACCTATTAGTACAAAGTAAGGTTATGTTAGGTATCTTATCTTTCAACAGAACTTTAAGGTACTACGGGGGTTGAATTTTCTTTCACAAATTGGCTGAGAGGTTCCCATCAAGATGTAATAGCCTTCTTTTTCCTTGCTACATCAACCTCTTAATGGAAGTAGGGTGCAAAATGAGAGAGGGAAGCACATCTATTTACTTTTTGTTTTGTTCCTTGGGTTTAAATACAAGTGGACTGGAAATAGTCCATTGATTTTCTCCTAACCACATTTCTTACCCTTTTAACGAGTATCTTTTGAGAAACAAGGTAAAATGTTCGGTTTTTTATGGCTGATGAATAACGATAGACGACAATTTAATTGACTTTTGTAGAAACACCATTTGATTATAAAGATAATGTTAGTTGTCAAACCTATCCATTCATTAAATGAGGGTTTTTGTTTTTGGATAATTAAGTAGTTTGATTCAAGGTGATCACTGTTATAAGATAATGTAAGTGGTCAAACCGTAGGGTAACCATGAGAGAAAGAAAAAGAATTTTGCAATTGCATCATTCATTCTTTTTCTTGACAGTAATAGAAACATGGTAGGCAAAGAGAAGAACTAGAAATTGCAATACTACAAAATATTTAGTTTTAGTCTATATAATATTTGAAGTCATTTAGTGCATTATTATTTTATCATTATGTTCTTGACAGAACAAATTTTTCTTCGAACAATATGTAGCAATTTGTGTCAACACTGTATAATAATGTTAACAGTGTATAAACACCGCTAATACGCTATTATACATGTTTATACAAGGTTATGTATTGTTTTAAAATAAGTGTATAATATTGCATAATAATATATAAAGATGTATAAACACTGTTGCAAAATAATGTTGGCTATGCCAGTGAAAATTGAAAAAGATGGCTATGTGGGTGCAATACCCTGTGTTGTACTGTAAATTTCGAAGAACTCCCAATAGTATACCACGCGACCCTATTAACCGAGTGAAATCCTAGCATCATCCTCTGGGAATTGGTAATTCGAGTTGATGCATATGTTGAGAGCTGTGAAGTAGCGGCACCCTCTGATTTTTTGGAGACACAAAAGGTTTACTGTTTTATGGGATTGAGCATCTATCTATTCAGTTAACACTACACTGCTACTGAGATGTAATGTCTGAAGAGATTAAATAAAATTGTAAAATTTTTGATCTACCTAGAATACATGATATTCCTTGTGATATCAACCTAGAATACATGATATTCCTTGTGATATCAAACTGTAGTTTCTATATTGAAATAAGTGAAACTCCAACATTGAGGTTTTCTTTTTTCCTTGGTTAGATGCTTGAGAAAGTACTCTATTTAGATGTGCTAAAGTTTCTGCTAGAACTAATATAGACCATTTTAGAAGTAGTTTAATTGTGTTAACAGCCACTTTGAAGTGGAAGTAAAGAAGATATTCAGTAGGGTTCTGACCAATCTTTTACATTCTCTAGTGTGTATGTGGCTGTTTGCTTGCAGCCTAGCTGTGATCGCGTGACCTTTATTGGTAATATTCACACTTGAATAATTACCCAAAGATCCATCAAAATTAAGGAAAAGCAATGGGATGGTGTGTTTTCCATTACAGACCATTCATTATAGCAAACACTCAATGGAGTATGTTTCAAGCTAAGTTTCTGCACTTAAGTATAATTATGTTGATGAGATTTAACTCTTAATCTGCTGATGCAGGTTGATGTGGGAAATTTTCTCCGCCTCAAATCATGTGTTTTGTACACAGAACTAGAGAATTTGTGTAGGCCTCTGATTAATGTAGAAGTGATAGCTCATGTTATGCGGCCGGAGTTGCGTTCTAGTGAGGTGAGCATTGGTACTCTATAGAATAACACATTGCTGTATTGATATTATTGATATTAGTGCCTTATGTGGATCATCTAAAGTTTATTAATCTTTATTTTGTAGGTTATTTGAACTATCAACTTTTTTCATGCATGTGATTAGTTTTTACGTGAGAAAATGCTTGTTCTCGTCATTGAGTTTTCCTTCAAAATAGTCCATCATTGCCTACGATATTTCCTTTTTGTCCATCAATTATTATTGTTAGCAAATCTAGTCTTATTTTTTTATGAGTAAATCTGGTCTTATTAACTCTTCTACCTTCTGACAAGATGGATCTGGTATTTATTCCATCAAAAACCAAATGAAACCTCCTTATGACTCACTTGTGAGGAAATTTTGGTCTATTGGTTTTCAGTCTACCAACTTAAAGGTTTAAGCGTTTAGCTAATCTTGTCTGCTAATGCCTTAAGTTTGTTTTTTGGTTATATGATTAGAAAAAGTGTTTAACCGATGTATTACATATGTTTGGGAGAAACATGTATTTTCTTTGTTACAGTGTCCCATGTTAGTTGAGGAAATGCATTGGTCTTTCTATATGGTCTTGGACAAACGTCACCTCAAAAGCTAGCATTTGAGGTTGATATGAGCCCAAGGTCCATTTTCTTAATATGGTATTAGAGCTAGTCTGATTTCTTATTGTTGTGTTTCCCGGTGTTGGACACCCTTGTTATGTTATCTATACTCCAATTGGAATTAGGAGATGTTGGAGTATCTCACATGTTAAGGGAATAGACTGTCTCATATAGTTTTGGACAATCATATAGTGTATTCTTCTTTTTTGTTTTTGGTGTAAATCAGAATACGTAGAGGATCCTGATTCAATCCTAGATGTTTTGAGTTCCTTGTAAGAAGAACAAGGACTATATTATTGCTTTTTCATATTGTAATTGCCTATTTTGGCTTCCAGCACAAAATTTGTGCTGATGATTTTTTGAATATACTGGACACTTTACCTTCTCAAAAAAAAAAAAAGTTTTGGACAATCCACACCTCATGAACTATTGAACTAGCTTTTGGGTAGAGTTAGACCCGAGGTCTATTTTCTTAACATCTTAATTATTGATTAAATGGTAACAACCAAATCAGCACTAAACTGTGGGCCTTCATGGCTTTAGCTTAGTGGTAAGAGCCTAGAGCGTAATGCGTGGGTTAGGTGCATGTCATGAATTCAAACTTCCCCACAAATGAAAGCCTGATATTTGAGTGGAGAAAGATAAAGGGGAGACTTCCGGCATGCCACATACACTTGGTAAAGACGGATAGGATGCTAGAAAAGGGCGCATTTCAAGGTCGAGTGAGTGGTTCTGTTGATTTGTTGTCTTTTTCTGTATGTTTCCATTGTTTATAAACTAAGAAAAGTGCGTATCTACTGCAGAAACTTCCATTCAGTATATTGGTCAAACACTTGGAGTAGTGATATTATTATGTTATAACATACTTAAGGACTTGTGGAACTTTGGGGAAGATATATATTGGATGACCATTCTGTTATGGTTAAGGTCGTTGATTTTAACAGGGAAAGCAATGGCTGGACCCCCTTTTTATTTTATTTGGTTGAGAAGTAGCAAGTGTTAGGTGATTAGATTTGCTGAAAATGACCTAGATAAAAAACAAAATTAGGGAACAGTCGATGGCTATAGTGGGGGTAAAAGGAAGGATAAAAGAAAAAGGCGGAGGGGGAGAGAGAATTTACAAAATTCATTGTTGTGAATAACAAAACTAAACTGGTTATCCCAAAGAATCGGCTACTATTCCGGTTGGTTTGTTTTAAAACCTCTGCTGATTAGTTGCACCATGCTTTTCTTTTTCAGGTTTCAAACAATTTCTATTTCACTTTCACTGTCCAACAAGATTCACTGAAAAATGGTAAGCGGATTAGGAATGTCGTCCCTGGTACAGAGGAAGAAGCACGGCGTGTGATTGAACGTATGGATGCGGAAAAGTCATGAAGTTTTAGTTCTTGAATAGCATCATTTGGCAGATAGACTATTGAGGAAAAGCAAGACAATGTCTGAGGGCACTACTTGATTTTGAAGCAGAGCAAAGATGCCTCCAGTTATTTAAAGCAACCACAAAAGTTATTTATTTCTCTGCAAAAAGGATGCTATGTCAATAACCAGTTAGATTGCAGGTACAGAGAGCTGAGAAAGCCATCCTTTTGCTTTCGTGTTAATAGAGATGTACCAGATGAAGATTGCCCGTGCTTTCGCACAGGCCCAACATATTAGGCTTTCTGCTTGTTTTTTTTTTCTAAGTGTTCTGCTGCCAATCGAATAGTGCTCCATCTATAGATAAGAAATTGGACTATCATAGTAGGCTTTTCGATACATCATGTAAAATGGTAGGATGGAACAACATATGCAAAAGAGGACGTAAAAAGAATCTACAATCAACCATAAGTAGCGATTACAACTAGGTATATTGGTGCAATACGCATAAAATATAGAAAATGTGCAACTTCAAGCAAAGGAACCTGTCAAAAGTAAGCAGACAAAACCTTTTGTATGGTTGCTCCCCCAAATGGCCAAAAATAAGTCCTTTACTTCTCCGAGAAAACTTCTGAATATGATGCCTCCATCCTTCCTCCCCTGTGTTTTTCATTTTACAATGGATTCATTTTTCATGCAGCAGAAAGTGAAGGTATAAACTCTATGACATGACATATGTAAAACTAGAGTCTTATCACACCTTGAAAAACTTCAAAGAAAAGAAAAGAGAGTATAGGTTCTTGGTAGTTTATCAAAATTATATACTCCATCGTCTCAGCAAAAGCACTCGATGCATAGGTGCCATTGATAGGCTATGTGTTGGAAGTTTCTTAGTCATTACAAGGAAGTAGATGCTACAACACTCGAGTCTTTAGCAAGTTTCTGCTCTGCCTTGGTTGATAAATTCACATCTTAAGGTACAGTCAATAATCTTTGCGATCCTTAACTTTTCTTTGAGCCCTTGACTGCCTGCGCAGTTGCAAGATGGGGTTTAGGAGCTCCACCAGCACAAGCTTAAGCTTGTACCTCACCAAATTGTATTGTTGTTGATACTGTGTACAGATAAAATCGGTGGCAATCTCTACCCCGATTCCCCGATGAAAGAACGAAGGGGGAGCACAGATCCGCGAGATTGTAATTGGGGCCAGAGACCCATTGTACTGAGACCCGGGAAGGGTGAATGATATATCCAACATCGGACATGGTAAAGTGACGCACCCCGAATCGAGTAATTCTAGACCTCGGGAGACGTAGTGGATGATTATGCACGACTGATAAGGGGCGTAATAATCGCCCTCAAACGAACATCATGACGCAGATTTCATTCATAATCAATTCTATATCAATAATTACCGGAAAATGAAGATTTTTACCTCTTTTAGACTTGTACTAGGACTGAAATTCTCCTACTATATAAAGGAGAAGTATTTCTTTTGATCGCACACATTGGCAACATGCAATTCAAAGCAATAAAAGTTCATTTTTACCTTCTGGCTACTGTTAAGAATTTTGCTCACTTGTTCTGTCATTCACGACTGGGCTCGAACCGAGGGTCCAATCGAGGACGAGGTCACTGTTCAATTTAAGATCAGACTTGGTGATCGCGTTCAAGTCACACCTCTATTTGAGATTAGGAAACGGTCGATGTAACAGTAATACCCAACAAAGAGTCGGGCTCGTTTTTCTCAGGGAGCTATGAATGGGACTTAGGAGTATATACTTTAGTGAATGAGCTTGAATTATCTCAAATTGCACTTCCACAAAATTGGGTTGTTTTTAAGTCTAAGTTAAACTAAGATTACCAACTAAGAATTAGAACTAGGAAATTGTTTTTGTTGTTTTTCAAATTATATAAAAGGCCTAGCGCTATGACCTTCACCTAGGTGTTTGTCTAACGGGTTGTAAACTTTAAAGTTTGTTTTGTTGGTCGGAGTGTATTATAGCTATCAATACTCAAATATCTACTCAATACCTCTCGGTAAGAGAGTGATTTTGCCCAGTTCGGCTTTCTCAAGTCCAAATGGGTATTGAACAAAACGGTTGATAAAAAGCTCAAGTCGGGTTTTACTATCTCTAGGTTCAACCTTTTAATTGGGACTATCAATCTCTTGATTTACCCCAATTTTTTGTTAGTCAAGTTCTCCTAGACTAAGTCTCTCTTTCTCAAGTAAAGACCAAGTTAATTAGGCATGAACTAATATTTGCAACCATTAATTCTACAATTTAAAGCAAGAATAAGGCCAAATAATAAATACTCAACCATAAACAAGCAATAAATCACACCCATTAAGTTTATACTCTAGGGTTGAGTCACAACCCTAGTGAAAATCTAGCTACTCATGCTTAAAACAAGAGAAATAGAAGAAGAAATGATAATTAAACCCATATTGATGATTAAAATAATGAAATCTATGTTTACAAAGCTCAAAATGGCAAAAACTACTAAAGAGGGTAAAGAAAAATGTCTACTGTGGCTGCTGATATTCAAACTTGACCTAAATAATTAAAACTCTTCTATTTATACGAAGTTGGAATTTTCGGATAAAACTGCCCTTTCGGAGGTTCTCAGGCCGCACGATTCCATGTGTGGTTTGCATTTTCCTTTAGCTTAACATAATTTGAATCTTGCGGCTGCAGAATTCTGAACCGCGTCCGCATTTCTCATTTTCTGCGGTCTGCACATTTCTGAGTGCGATCACATATGGCTCTTGTGCAGTCCGCACAAATGCCACTGCGGCCGTGTAGCTGATCTTCTGCGGCCGCACAGTAATTATGCGGTCTGTACTTCCTTTGAACTCGATATGCTAACCCTCTGAACTTTTGCACTTGCTTAGCTTCTGCGGCTGCACATTTTATGTGCGGATCGCACTTCTCACAGTCCTCTGATAAGTTTGTTTTCATAATCTGCGGCCGCAGATGATATTCTGTAGCCGCAGATGATATTCTGCGGTCCGCACTTTAAGCTTTTGTGCCTGTTTTAGTCTTTGAGTTCAGATCACTCCTTCTTGAGTTGGATTTTATCTTAGTGCCTCATTTTCCAATACTCCGGCAATTAAGTATATTTCATCAGTTTTCGGGAACACAATTAAATGCTTTTGGACTAAAATAAAAGCTAAAAGGCGCTGCTAATAAGTGGTCAAAATCCCCATTTATCAACTCCCTCAAACAGAAGCTTTTGCTTGTTCTCAAGCAAATAAGGTAATTCCCATCTCCACAAGTTAAGAGCTATTCCAGCTAATTAAAGATGTATCAATCACACGTCAATTGGGGCAAACAATTCTCCACAACATTTATGAATTATTGACAAGGCAATAATTTGAACTTTTAAGCACAAATAGCTCGGTGGTAAATGCATAACTTCCCAACCGGTGGTAAATAATAATACATAACTACCCAACCGATGGTAACTACCTGACCGACCGTAGTAGACGGTCATTGCATGACTGCCCGACCGATCGTAGCACGATTGTAAATGCATGGCTGCCCGACCGATCGTAGCACAATGGTAAATGAATATGCATGACTGCCCAACCGGCCGTAGTACGGTGGTAAATGCATATGCGTAAAGATGCATGTATTACTATATTATGAACATTAACATCTTTATCGTATGCCTTAATAGAGACTTAGGAACATACCAAGACATGCTTAAATATCATTTTATAGGAATCAGTAACATGGACATCCTTAATTACTAAGAGTAGAACCATTTATGGAAAATATTACATTTACGTATCGTTACTTGGATCATGCCAAATGAAAGAAGGATTAGCCTTAACATACTTGAGCCGATTCTCTTAACAATCCCTCTAACCTATGTTTTTTGCGAAAAATATGTAACGACAGATCAAAGTAGGAAAAATCCGTACGATATTTTTGAGAAAAATTATACCGTGCTCTCTTAAAATTTGCAATTCACGCTTTATCTCATTGGCACGGAATCAACAAACAACGCTATCCATATTTGGTATTGAAATATTTTGCTTTCTGAAGGACTCACGACCAACACACTCTTTTTACATAAGAGACTCAATTCTTGATTCTTGATCTTTAGTTATTAAGGAATAAAACATCTTACTAGTGTAGGAAAGCTCTTAGTGGGTGTGGCTCACTTAGTAGATGACTAAGCCTCCTAATCGTCAAAATGTGCCATCTATGTAAGAACTTAAGAGCCACTTCAATGGGATTGGGGTGCTGCCACGTTGGAGGGATTTAATCTTATCCAACAATTCTTTAATTAAGTAGGTAATATCTCATTACCCAATAATTAATTAATTATTCACATAATTAAGAATTATCTCAAATTACTTAAAATACTATTAACTTTTAACACACTTTATACATCTTATTATCATGGTCATGTGGTACCTTGTATGACACTAGTCAATAACTACGGGGTATTATAGCTTGGACTGTATTTTATCCCAAAATGTCAAACTTCGATAAAACTCATTTTCTTTGATTCGCTTACCCTCTCACCTTCACGAATTCACTTATCACTTGTTTGAAATATCATAATACTTATAACCTCAAAAATAATCTCACTCCAGAGCTTATATCAATTTATTTATGGTGTACTTTCACGTACGAAAATATGGGGTATAACAAAATCCAACGTAGAAAAGTACGGGATGTAACATTCATCGTCTAGGTTGTAACGTACGAAGGAAGGAATCGGGGTTCATCTATTATTTCCCATCGTTTCGGCTAACCTACACTCTAAAAAATAAGGGGACTATCTGTATAAGGGTGAACTCGAGGTTAGCACACAGCCCGAGTTCCTGATGACTCAAACGAAGTAAGACGTATGAATGTATGAGATAGAGACCGAATCTGAGAGCTCTTTGAATCGAGGCTAGAACAGGGTGCTCACCATCGGACTTGACAAGACAACATCCCCCGAACCCGAAACGAACTCCAAGACCTTGAAAAATACTACAAACGGTTGCACACGACTAATAGAGGGCCATGATATCTGCACCCAATCGGATATCACGATGTCGATCTCGCCCGATATCGCTAGTGTATCAGTGATTGACGTACGAGGAAGATTTTTATCATTTTTAGAATTGTACTAGAGGTAAAATTCACTTACTATATAAAGAGGAGGTTTTTATTCAATAGAGATATTGTAACACGCATATTAAGGCAATACAAACTTATCCGGCCTTAATGTCATAATTGGTTTGGCTATTCATTTTATCTTTAATACGTTTATCTATTATTATTGATTACTTATATTGAATTAATCCAAGTATTTTTAAAATCGCGTATAAATTCAATTGTTAGGTGTATTAAGGGTAAAAAGGCTCAATTCACAAAATTCAAACCGGACGAAAAGGAAAAAGAGTAAGAAAGCTTTTAGAAAATCGTTATAATAACTAATTAAGGGGTTAGGTGGAGTTCACTTTGTGGATGAGATGCAGGGATTGGGAACATGCTAATGCTAATAGTGTACTTTTACCCATTTAAACCATATGTATTTTGTTCTTCTCGTCCCACCTACCCCTTCCCTCCAAACCAAACCCTTTGTCTTGTTCTCTCTAAAAGTACCCCACATGCATCCCTTTTATAGCCTCCGTCCAAACCATCTTTAGTCAAGTTTGACAAAACCAGGATGGAGGAGGAAACTAAGGTACCACTTCTCCTCTCAAAACATGAAATTCCAAAATGGTCATCTGATGAAGATGACATCGTCCCCATTAATGGTATCAGAAACTTTTTCCGGGAGTTCAACTATGAGTCCAAGAAACTTTGGTACCTGGCCGGACCCGCGATATTCACCTCCCTTTGCCAGTACTCTTTGGGCGCTGTCACTCAACTCTTTGCTGGCCATGTTGGAACCATTCAACTTGCTGCTGTCTCCGTTGAGAACTCGGTTATTATGGGAATCGCAGAGGGCGTACTGGTAAATAAATCTATATTATTTGGCTTTATTTATTTTATCCTCAAGAAAATAATTTGGATATTGTGGTTGTAATCAGTTGGGTATGGGAAGCGCATTGGAGACGTTATGTGGGCAATCATATGGAGCAAAAGAGCTAAATATGTTAGGGATTTACATGCAAAGGTCATGGATTATCCTCAATACTGCAGCAATACTATTGACTCTTATCAACATATTCGCCACCCAAATTCTAATGTTAATCGGTCAGCCGGAAAACATCTCAAGGTGGGCGGGGAAATTCGCGTTGTGGATGATACCACAAGTGTTTTCATTTGCTTTGGAATTCCCAATTATGAAGTTTTTGCAAGCTCAGAGCAAGATAATGGTCATGGCTGTTTTAGCCGGGGTTGCATTTGTTTTGCATACTTTTTTTACTTGGCTTTTGATGCTGAAGCTAGGCTGGGGTTTGCCGGCCGGCGCGGCGGTTCTCAACGGCTCGTGGTGGTTCATGGTCATCGGGAAACTTGTGTATATTTTTTTGGGGAGTTGTGGTGAAGCTTGGTCTGGATTTTCTTGGAAGGCTTTTCATCATCTCTGGGAATTTGTTAGATTATCCCTTGCATCTGGTATAATGATTTGGTAAGTTTCTATTCATCTGTCCTGTTTTATTTATTTAATTATTTATTTATTTTCTGAAGATAATTTCTTTGAACTAAACAGGTAGTTTTCTACTTGTTTCTAGAAATGTGGCTCTATCAATGTTTACCTACCATTTGGCACTAACCTTTTACTTTGAAAAACTTCTAGAAATGGGCTCGAAAATGAAGTGGTATATAGGTAAAATAGGTGCAATGAAGAGTTCCAAATTTAAAAATGTATAATTTATTTTGGAATAGATTAAAAAGAAACGTAGCTCGTTTAATTTGAAACAGAAGGACTAATATAATAGTCATATTCCGAGCCTTCTCCCATTTTGGAGCTAAACGAGTATTAAAGTGAGAAAATCATCGCAACCATTGCATAATCCATTTAATTTTATCATACCGAACCAATTTAGCTTTGAAACACAATCAAAGAATTGAAGAACAGGCTAATTTGGATCAATAGGTGTTCAATCTATATATTATCTACATGAGAGTTAACGCAGAACCATATTTAATTTTGTTGCATATTAGTGGGGAAAAGTAGGGAATAAGGAGAACGAAGAATGAGTAGAAGAGTTTTTGGATTTGGGAATGTAAAAATGAAAAAGAAATCCAGCAAAGAGGTAAAAGTCTGGCTGAATAAATCATGCTGAACAGATTGACCTCATTCTCCCCTACTCACTCGTAAAACAAGAACGACTTACTTGTCCCTTCACCTTTTGTGTGTTGTCTGATTTTCAAGTTTACACGGAGAAGCAAATGTAAAAAACACCGAGGGTGTGGCTTAGTGGTCAAAATGAGGGTTAAAAATTATTGAAGTCTCAGGTTCAAATTCTAGCCTACGCAAACATACTCGGTGATTTCTTCTTTATCTTTCAATCTTTGATGGATAAAGTTACCTGGTACCTGTATTTGTGGGGATAACAGGTGGGAGGTAATAAGTACCCCATAAAATTAGTCGAGATGAGTACAAGCTGATACGAACACCACGGTTATAAAAAAAAATAAAAAAATTATACTGCATTCTTACTATTTCTTTGGCGCAGTGAACATGAAATAAATAGTAAGAGGATTTCATAAAATTATTTTTCCGTTTTCAGTTGTTTGATGTGAGTAGTTAAACTTTGAGATGTCTTCTTCACTATGTTTGCAGCTTAGAATATTGGTACTTTATGTCGCTCATTCTGTCTGCTGGATACTTAAAGAATGCAGATATCGCAGTGGATGCAACTTCCATATGGTCAGTTCACTCAGATCCTATAATGCAGTTTTAGATCATTGATTTGACCTGCATCACATGAACTAACAAGACTGAATTTGCAGTACAAACATAGTTGGGTGGACATTCATGTTGTGTATTGGATTCAATGCAGCTATAAGGTTTGTATTTCCTTTTTGTTTCAGTCTAATAACAGATAACGTGCATAAAGGCATTCAACACTGAATTTTAATTGTTGCAGCGTGAGGGTATCAAATGAACTAGGAGCAGGGCATCCAAGAAGAGCAAAATTCTCAGTGCTAGTAGTCTCAATCACTTCACTTGCAATTGGTGCCTTTCTTACAGTCCTACTTTTCGCTGCTCGAAACCATTATCCAGCTTTGTTTACCAATAATGCACAAGTCCAGCAGGCTGTGTATGATCTTACTCCTATATTAGGAGCCACTCTTTTCATTAACAGTCTCCAACCTACGCTCTCTGGTAATTTCCCATTCTTTGTTGTGAATTATAAGGTTGAAACAAGATAACCAATGCCAATTCGATGTTTAGACCTATCATACACTGATTTAATTTGTAGAGGATGACATTTCTTGCAGTGTAAACTGAATAATTATATTTTTGTTATTGTATAGGACAAGGTGGGTTGCTCTAGTAGTGTGCACCCTCCACTTCCAAGCAAGAGGTTGTGAGTTTGAGGCCCCCCAAGAGCAAGGTGGGGAATTCTTGGAGGGAGGGGGATGCCGAGGATGTCTATCGGAAACTGCCTCTCTACCCTAGGGTAGGGGTAAGATATGCGTACACACTATCCTCCCCAGACCTAACTAATAGGATTGTACTGTAACAATGGGTCTATCGGAAACCGCCTCTCTATCCTAGGGTAGGGGTAATGTCTGCGTGTACCCCACTAATGGGATTATACAATAACAATGCTATTGTTATGTTACCATTGTGCATCATTTTATATTCTTTGTGACAACAGGGGTGGCTATTGGAGCAGGTTGGCAAGAACATGTGGCCTATGTTAACATAGTGTGCTACTATTTCTTTGGTATCCCTTTGGGTCTTTTGCTTACCTTCCTCTTCAAATTGGGCATTGAGGTGCTAATCTCTTCTCTCTCTCTCTCTCTTTATTTTTATTTTTTGTTCTTTAGGAAAAGGTGGTGTGGATATTGAAAAGAATTGAGGAGTATTTGTAGTTGTAGTAGTATTTTGTTTAAGATTTCTCATTTTGTCGTTGACTATATTTGTCAGGGCATGTGGTATGGAATGCTGGTAGGAACTACTTCCCAAACCTGTGTCCTAATTTGGATGATAGCAAAAACTGATTGGGAAAATGAGGTAACTGATATTTTCTTTCTTTGTTTATTTATTTTTTGTATTTCATTTTTCGCATAATATTCTAGGACAGTATATTCCTTTTATCTTAAACAGGGTGTATAGTTCATTTAATTTTTGGAAAAATAGTAGAGTTATTCCCCTTTCCTGTTTGCTTTCTATAATTTTGTGATCACCCCAAAAAAGATAGTGAATATAACTATTAAAGTAAATAAAACCACATATAGAAGAATAATAGTTTTCTTAATTATGGTACAAATAGGGGAATTGCATCAAGTTACAGTAATATAGATGAGACTGATGATGGTTCGTTTTGTGCCAAATGCAGGCTTCTGTTGCTAATGATAGAATTCAAAAGTTGGGAGGACACACCAATAATAGCTAAGAACCACCCAAAGTAGCTCTCTTGCTAAATCTTTTAAATTTCATTTTTCTTTTTTCTTTTTTATTTTACTCCTTTTCATCATATCCTTTTATTTTTCTTTCCATCCTATCTTTTGAAGCAAAAATCTCTCTAGGTTGAATTTGTATTCAACCAATTTAGGGTTGAAATTTACTTTGTCCACTTATACGGTAAGAATTTCAGTTTCTCTACTTATAGTGAGATAAATTTATGGATGGGTGCCCAACTTTCAGTTTATTGCACTAAAGTCATACAAGTAATTTTTTTTAATGAAAAGGTAACTCAATTAATAAACTAATATATGGTAATAATAAAAATTGTTGCAATATGTCAAATTCTGTCCGAAAAATGTTATTGGGCGATAAAATTGTCACCGTCAGTTTAGCCACGCTATAACAACTCATTTTGCATAATATCTATATGTCATGACTTAATAAAGGCAAAATACATAAACGGTCATTTTAAGTTGTGCTCGATGTTTAGACAATCACTTTAATTGAGTCCTTTTTCATTTTAACACTTCAAATGGCTATTAAATAGGTCAAGTAAACACCCGAGTACTTTTAACAAATGTAATTAACAAGAATTTGACACATGTAATTAACAAAAGAAATACTTTCAAAAAGGCGAAATAACTTCTTGGCTGTTTTTGGAAGCCGATACATGAACTTTGGATTTTTCCATTTGAACACATCTACTTAGAAAGTATGTAATAACAAACACCTTTGATCGTTGACTATGCTTGTGTGGAAATATTATAGTTGATGTGACCAATTGCATGTTAATCACGGGTATTAAGCGCGTGAGTATGATAAATAATTAAAAAAAGATAAATAATTAATTTAAAAAATAGAAAATTCATCGGATCATATTTAGAGAAAAGCCACCCCTTCCATTTTTCTTCGCCCCTATCTCCCCTCCCCCACCCCTCCATTTATGTTCTTCTTCCTTTCCACGTCTTTTCCCCTTTTATGCTTTATCAAAGCCATGACCAAAATTTAGATATATCAAAACTCAAAAAGCTTCATATTCAACCCACATTCTCACTATTCTTCAATTTTTAACCATCAATCACACTCAAATACTTCATATTAGAGAAAGGTTAATATCCATTATCATAAAATAAATTCATCGAATAAGGAAGATGGAAAAGACCATTCTTTAATTTTTAACCATCAATCACACTCAAATACTTCATATTAAAGAAAGGTCAACATCCATTATCATAAAATAAATTCATCGAATCAAGAAAGATGGAAAAGGCCGGGATTGATTTTTGGAGTAAGAATGGGTAATAAGAAATTGAAAAGCAACAGTGTCCGCAACCTTTTGATTTTTTAAAACTTTTTGCTGATTTGCTAGAAAAAATCGGGTCATATTTCAATCAAGGTAAAAGTTATTCGCCGCTCCCCTTATTTTTCTCTTTGATTTTTGGGGGTGGTGATTTTTCTCTCTGAGTTTGATTTTTTCTATATGATTTTTGGCGGTAAAAGGTTGGACTTGAAGGTCTTGCATATGATTCTTATTTTGTAGGTAAAAAGATAATAAAACAATGGAAGTGAAAGGTATTAGGTGGGAGAGAATTAAAAAAAACAATCGTCAGAGATATTTGATCGGTAAAATTTGGAGGTTTTCAGATCATTTTCCTATTTGAAAATATTTTTTCTGGCGGGTTCCGAGGGAGTGGAAGCGTTATGGAGAGAAAAATTAAATTTTACCAACAAAAAAAAAAAGAAGAAAAAATGGGACCTTGAACATAAGGTGTCCACAAATGTGAATAAATGGAAGATGTGACTATATAAAATATTAAATTAAATTCATGTCAGCAGCGATTGAACAACACACACCATGAGTGTTTATTAGTAGACATTTTCTCAAGTAGAGGTGTTCAAATTGAAAAATCAAAAAAATCATGTATCGGCTTTCAAAAGCCCTACAAATTTTAAGTGGCCAAAAAATCATTACGCCTTTAAAAAAAGAAGAGAACCAGCCCCCCCCCTTCTTTCCGCCGTCCCTTATACTCAAATCCACCCGGTTGATCAGAATAATGCATTCAACAAAAAAATAATAAACTAAAAACCAACAAATTGATAATTAACAACAGATTCCCATCAATAATCTGTCCAATTTGAGTGATGTAAATGTTTCATCATCAATTTAAGAAGCAACCAGCAAGTGGGTTTCTTCCAAATAACTAATTGTAGAATTCCTCCTAAAGTTCCTGATAATTTTAAGGATGGCCAGGTTCTTTGAGTTACCCGTTGAAGAAAAAAGTCAAATATTATAAGGAGAATACTGGACCTGATGAATCTGTGCTATTATTTTGGAAAAGGTTCTTTGTCTAATGTCCTGAAATTGAAAAATTCTTTCCAATTGAAAGGAAGGTCAAAAAAAATGGAGGGGTGTAACAGAAGGAAGGTAGAGAAAATGAAGTGAAACTAGGGTTCGGAATTGGGCTTAAATTAGACACTGCATTAAGTTTGGAATGGTTAGGCAACGTGACTAGGCGGGGTGTTTGCTTGACCTACTTAATAACCACTTGAAGAGTTAAAATGAAAAATAGTTTAGTTGAAGTGTTTGTCTGATCGTTGAGGACAACTTAAAAGGGACGCTTATGTATTTTGCCTAAAATAAAGTAAATAAAATTTTGAACGCTTAAATTAATAAAAAAAATTATGATGTGCTACATGGTGATATTAGGTGCTAATATATCTTACATTACTTTTTTTATTGGTGTCACACTGTTATTCATGCAATGGAATTAGAATTGTCTGATATGTTTGATTATTTGATTTTGGTGATATAAAATATAGTAGAGCTTTCTTTTTAAAAATAAAAATAAAAAATACCACTGGACAAGATATGTGGTGGCTAATTTTATTAATAAAATCAAAATCGTCCCTTACATCATAAAAAAAATAAAAACTTACAAAGATAAGAAATACAAATATCAATTTAAATCTTATAGAATGCACTAAGTTGATAGTACAAATTGACAATCTAGCATCTATGAAGAATTGAGACTCGCAAAACATTACAAGAAGGGAAAGTAATGTTGATTCCCGGCCGCCTTATTCCATACCAATTACTCGCAAAACTCCAGTATAATGACCATCATGATCTTCATCCTCTCGACTTCACAGGCTTAATTCACAAAGATGGATACCGACTCTTGTCTAAATTAAGTGTTGCTATTCCCTTTAATATAAATGTTTACCGTGAAAATGGTAATGATAATTAAATTTGTAAATAAGATTTTAAAAATACGTGATATATTCCCGAGCTAGTTGTTAAAGTAGTTAATGGTAAGAACGTGAAGTATAATAATGAAATGCGAGCTAAAACGAGGCAGTGATCGAACCGAAGGGCCTGTTGCCCGGGACAGAGATGGTCAATGGGACCTCGAGGTCGGCGTTAGTATTGATCTCAAATTATCGGGGACAGCCGGGGACGGGATAACAGTTAAAAATATAACTAGGTAGGGCTCTTTTGCCCAATATTAAGTTATAGAATGAAGAACAAGTTAAGATGCAATGAATACGGAGACGGCCTCGAGTCGATGCTAAGTAATAAACAAGAAGAACGACCGACTATAAATGACTTTAAGCCAAGGGGAATAAGCAAATCAGAGAAAAGAGAGAGAGAAGATATTATTGCACTTGTGGAGAAATGGAGCAACATCAGTCCTCTACAAAATGGTATGAGTTCCTCTTATATAGGCGAGGGAACACAGTATGGTACAGAGTGCATTAAATGTAAAGATACGGGGATGGGACAGCTAGACAAGACACTAGAGCCTGTTGATTCTAGCTGGTTGCCTCGGGAGTCCCCCATCTTTGTAACCTTTGCTGAGCCGCGGACAGATCCCTTAACCTCGGAGCCACTGCAGGGCCGCAGATGATCCTCGAGATAGGGAGCCCGATCACGATCCCACTGCCTCGAGGTTCTGTCATGACATTCCGAATATACCTTAATGGTGGGAAATGGATTCTCCCGTTTCACCGCACACAGATAGTCTCCGCGCTTCCTAGAACGAATTGATAGGAAACGATATTAAATCGTCATCTCGAGGCCATTATTACCATGACGTCATCCGTCTAAGAGCATTAAATGCCATATCCCAGGGAACCGTGCAGGGTCGCCGTCAAATGCGGTAATCGAGAAACCCACGAACTGTCGTAGGTTCGTCTCTTCTGCTTCCCTAGTAATTCCTATAAATGCTCCAGTTGCTAAATACTCCCCATCTTCACCCTTCCTTCAGGCTCGTAAATCAAAATTTTTGTTATTTGATACTTTTACATCTTTCCCTCTCTTTACGGAAAGGTTTTACCATTTTTCATGGCCAGGACTTCTAGGACGGTCTCTAGACGGAATGATATTGCGTCGTCATCCCGATTGTCCGAGGGGGAAAACAAATCGGTTCCTACTTTAGAGAAATGGACCCCTCCCGATATTGACACGTCGAATGATTTCAATATCGAGACTCCCTCATCTATACCTGGTCGATGTAAGCATGTATCTCGATATGTTAGCGTCGTGACCGATGCTGACAAAGTGAAGGAGGACTGCCGATGGAATAAGGCAGTGAAGGTAGAAATTCCTAACCCCAGCGACAACATTACCGGCTTCAATGATGGCTTTCTTTACATATATACTTACCCATTCACCCTGGGTCCTGATAAATCTATCGAATCTCCTCCTTTGGAAATCGATCCGGTTATCCTCGACTTATGCGCTCAATATCGGGTGACCCTCGATCAGATCTACTTGTCCTTTTGGAGGATCGTGTTGATGCTCAGACATTTTACTGAAGGGGTTACAGGCGAGGTCCTGTCCCTTAACCATTTGATCAGATTGTACCGCCCTCAATTATATCGAGGCTTAATCAAGCTTCGACATCAGTCCAAAAAATCTTTCTTCACAAGTGTTGATGAGGGGAAGGACCGGGGATGGATAAGCAAATTTATTCAAGTGAGGACCTCGGATATCATCCCGACCCAGAGGATTCCCTTTACCGAGTGATGGAACGATCGACGTAAGTGAATTTCTGTTTAGTTGCTCCTCAATTATTCTTTTGTTTGTCATGATAACCCCTTTGTGCTCTCTTCAGCCGCTGCTTGGCATCCCCATATGGTCCCAGATTTGGCGGGATGGATCAAGCGTTTAGATAAAAGGTTCCCGTATCGTCTCCGGTCCTGGACCGTCATAGCTAAGGAGCGTTGGGTGGTTAAGAATCACGGTAAGGTTTATTTACCGCTCGTGCTATGCATTTTGTGTTTCCTTCTGATCTCAAAGGAACGGTGAATCACGTTTATTGTGTTGGTGCAGGCCTTGGAGAGAATATGCGATGAGGCCACCCCCCAATGGTGAAGCGGAGGCCTTGGGGCCAGATATGAACAAGAAAAGGAAAGACAGGGCGACCACTGCTCGTCCTGGTGAAACTGTTGCCCTAACCTTTGGGTTGAACCCTAATGTTGAGGGGGGATGATGATGGAAGTCCGTTGAGGAAGAGAACTAGGTCCAGCGAGAGGGATCTACAGGCGCCCCAGTCAGAGGCTGCTGAGTCTGGGACGGCTGGGTCCGGCAGGGCTAAGAAGCCGGGGGTTCTAGAAGAGGACGTTGATGTAGCTTCGAATAGTTCGGTTGAATTCGATGTAGCTTCCGTTAGCAGTACCGTCACTCCTAATGGGTCGGGGTTCGGGGCCTTCCAAGAATATGGGTCGCTATTCGAAGAGATCGGTGACCCGAACGATCTTATTCCGAAATTTCCAGTCTCATCAGGAGAGCTGAGGAATGTTGAAAGGATGATCGGCACAACAGTTGGTACTCCTTTCAGAGGGGGAGGCTTTATTGCCAAAATTCTTGACGGCATAATCGACGGAGCTGATCTTGACATCTCCGGTGCCGTCAAGCAGCGGAGGAGTCCCTATAGCAGGTGATGATTTTTCCTTGTGCATTTCTTTTCGCTCTCGGGCATTATTCGTCATCTTTATTAGCTTTCTCTTTGTGTCGCAGAGTAAAGAGATGTATGATCATGCCATCCTCTGGCTCCGTAGGGAACTTTATTGCCATGAGAAGGAGCGTAATATCATTGCTTCGAAACTACAAGACTCGAAGGCTCGTGGTTGTAAACACGTGATTTTTGACCCTCCCCGAGAATTTTCACATTTTTAGCGTAAATATTTAATTTAGGCCTAATATAGCTATTTTAGCCTAGTTTTGACCATTTTACTTTATTTTCATCAAAAAACGAAAATTACAAAAAATGATATATAAATTTTAGTTTATGTATTTTCATAAACTTGAAAAATACAAAAATATCACCTTATTTTTAATCCTTATATAATTTCGAAAATTACAAAAATAGTTTTATTAATATTTTGTAATCGT
>MU703433.1:0-12106 GCA_026770625.1 Nicotiana glauca
TGCTGCAACTTCAAAGCCATGACAAACCTGCCCGCGCGCAGCCTTTCCGTTGCACATTTGCTTGTTCTTGTCAAGGCGCCCCTACTTGATCAAGCTTGCCCTTTGCCAAATCCATGCTGATTTTAGCATCAAGTCACCAAGCCTTGATGCTCTTCCCTTTGCCGAGTCATTTGCCCACAATTAACTTAGGTACCAATCCGCTCACCTAAGTCATGGCAACACCACATTGCCAATGCCAATGCCTTGGCACTAAGAATGCCAATGCCTTGGCACTAAGCTGCCCCACTTTAGTGCCGCGGTCTTTCCCGCTTTGCCTTGTCAAGCATCCGTTTAGCCCGCCTAGTTCCGTTAAGGTCTTGGCCTTTGCTTGCAAACAGCCCCTTTATATTTTTGATGTAGTCCATCACACCAAAGCCCTTGCAACAGTTTGTTGCCATCGACAACACCCGCATTGTCTTGCATGTTGATTTTCCCCGCGCATAAGGCCAATGGCAAGGCCATCATGCCAAAATCCTCGCCAATGCCGCGCCACTTGCCGATCAGCTTTGTCAAGGGTCTAACAAACCACCCCAACCAGTTGAATTCGACGCCCTCGTCGAATAGATCCCAACACATGCTGCCATTTTTGCCAAGACGTCACAAGTTTAGCACCCGTTTGAGAATACGTTGTCCTTGCCCTCAAGTGCAACGTTTTTGTTTTCTCATTGCATTTCCTGGTCCGTCAATCCCACAGCAAATTCAGCACGCCAACTGACTGATTTGAAAGAACCCACACTGATTTTTGGCACCCACAAACTCGAAATTTTCTGCATCACTGCCTTCCTTGCCTTTTCTGAATTTTCCAAGCCAAGACAGTCCCACCACGAACAAGCACATTGACCCCTTGTCTTGCAGTCTCGTTCATGTCCATCTCGACCTCGTCACGAACCTGGCCCGCTCTGATACCAGTTGTCACGGGGGCGTTTTCTGTCCGCCGAAAACACTGCCCCGCGCGGCAGTCAAGTCCCCACTTGACATCAGCCTTCGCCCTATTTTTAATTTCGGATTCGAGGTTTACACTTAGAAAAATTCAAGGCAACCAAAATAAAGAAGGAGACAAGCAGATTTACGGGAACCCTTTCCCAACCTTTTATAATATATACAATTACAAAGGAAATTTCCGAGTATGGCAAGGTGCTGCCACCCTTGGCAGACACCAACTCTCAAAATTGCCAACAAATGCACAAATCAGCCCCATAAACGCCCCCGTCTAAGGCCACTCGTGCTGCCCCTCGTTTGGCAAGGCAATGGCACATATTTTGCCATGCTCAAGCCATAAAATAGACAACCCTATGTCTACATTTTAGACTATTTCCCTCCCTAGGTACTCAGCCCGTTTTTAAGGCTGCTAGCCCCTATATTTATAATATAGGCAGCCCAAAAATAGTTCCTATGTTCAGTTGACATCCCCCAACTGATAGGACATGATCCCCATGATCTAAAAACGTGGGAACATGTCTAAAACATGCCCCAAAAACATGCAAGCACTCAGCACATTTTCAGCATTGTGGACAAAGGTGGTTGTAACCGCCCAACCGCATCATGTGCACAGCATGTGCGCATTTTCCTGGCCAGCTGCTGCCCCAATTTCGTGAATAGGCTTGGACCAGCTCCAATGCCATAAATTTCCTTGCCATCGCCCACGAACTTGGCCCGTTGCTGCAACTTCAAAGCCATGACAAACCTGCCCGCGCGCAGCCTTTCCGTTGCACATTTGCTTGTCCTTGTCAAGTCGCCCCTACTTGATCAAGCTTGCCCTTTGCCAATGCCATGCTGATTTTAGCATCAAGTCACCAAGCCTTAATGCCCTTCCCTTTGCCGAGTCATTTGCCCACAATTAACTTAGGTGCCAATCCGCTCACCTAAGTCATGGCAACACCACATTGCCAATGCCACTGCCTTGGCACTAAGCTGTCCCATTTTAGCGCCGAGGTCTTTCCCGTTTTGCCTTGTCAAGCATCCGTTTAGCCCGCCTAGTTCCGTCAAGGTCTTGGCCTTTGCTTGCAAACAGCCCCTTTATATTTTTGATGTAGTCCGTCACACCAAAGCCCTTGCAACATTTGTTGCCATCGACAACACCCGCATTGTCTTGCATGTTGATTTTCCCCGCGCATAAGGCCAATGGCAATGCCATCATGCCAAAATCCTCGCCAATGCCGCGCCACTTGCCGATCAGCTTTGTCAAGGGTCTAACAGTTAGGAAAGTGGGACCAGTCTAATAGACTAGTTGTCATCTTCAACGGGACGGGGTAGGTGAAGTCTCCATTTTCCTAACTCCCACAAAATTTAAGAAACATTTCTAATCACTACGGTAAATCATTTTGTCCTGGGTTTTAAATCTCCAATCCAACTCCCAACCATATCACAACTCCAAAAGACAATAACTCAACAAAACCCCAGTCCCCACAAGCCTATTTTTTCAAGTTTAGTCCCCTATCTCCCCCACCTCTTCGTTTCTTTTCCTACCACCTTTTCATTTTAACAGGTAATTTCTTCACTATTTTCCCTTCCCTACTTAATATTCTTTCATCAAAAGTAGTACTTTAAAAGTAAACTCTTTTTTCCTCTTATAAAGTGAAGAACTCTAACAACATAAATAAATACTTAGTTTACGTATTTTGTTCATCCCTATACTAGTAGTATTAGTAGTCAGCCTTGTATTTTGTTATTGTTAATCTTTATTACTCCTTCCGTTTCAATTTATGTGAACCTGTTTGATTGAGTACGGAGTTTAAAAAAAAATGAAGACTTTTTGAATTTGTGGTCCTAAATAATTCAAAAAGGGGCCTAGAATATTTATGTGGTCAAGAATAGAATTGTAAGTTTAAGCTAAATTGTTACCAAATTTAAAAATGGATCATTCTTTTTGGAACAAACTAAAAAGTTCGCATAAAATGGATTACTACATATTTTCCTTTGTTTGTTTGGAACAAACAAAGGAGTATTGGAACAAACAAAGGAGTACTACATATTTTCTTAATTGTCTTGTTGTTATTATTGTTGGTTGTTACTTTTTTTTTCCCTTGTTAGTGATTTCTATCATAAACAACCTCTCTAATACCCTATGAGTAGGGATAACGTCTGCGAGAGGCGGATCTACTTTTTTAAATTTATGAGCTCCTACCGTAATCTCAAATTAATATACAATAATATATGAGTTCATAATTAAATATTTATAAATTTTTAGTGGATTTGTTAATAGAAATACAATGTTTATGCAAGTTATTGGGTTGGCACGGTTGCATACAATCATATATTACCTTTCCTAGACCCAACTTATAGGAGTATACCGGTTTTTTTGTTGTTGTTGTTGTTGTTGTTGTTTGTAGTTTAAATATTTTGTTCAATTTGGAAAATAGGTGTAGTTGATCACATTCAAAGAACCAAACACCTTTAAAATAAAATTCCCAAATAGACTTGTAAGCTCTTATATATAAGTTCTTTGTACTAACTATTTTGCTTTGTCTTAAAATTTTAAGTAGAAAACAAGAATCATGAAAATCGAGGTGAAAGAATTAACAATGGTGAAACCAGCAACAGAGACACCACAGACAAACCTGTGGAACTCAAACGTGGATTTAGTTGTTCCAAATTTCCACACCCCAAGTGTATATTTCTACAGGCCATTATCAAGTGCTTCAAATTCTTTGATTCGAATGTGCTTAAGGAGGCATTGAGTAGAGCGTTAGTGCCGTTTTATCCAATGGCTGGAAGGTTAAAAAGGGATGAAGATGGACGTATTGAAATTGAATGCAGAGGACAAGGGGTTTTGTTTGTTGAAGCAGAGAGTGACGGAATGGTTGATGATTTTGGTGATTTTGCGCCTACTTTGGAGCTCCGCCGTCTTATTCCTGCCGTTGATTATTCTCACGGAATCCATTCTTACGCTCTCCTAGTTTTGCAGGTACGGTTTTGGTTCTCTTCCAACGTATTTAACATCCCTGTACTATGTATATTTATCGACATAAAGAAATCAATCCTATGGTCCATTTTAATTTTTTTTTTTTTTCTTGTTTTTACATATATATTAAGAAATTTATCTTTAATATTAATTAATAATAAAATTAATTATATTAACCTTAATTTGCTTATTGAAAATATAACAAACACTCCCAAACTCTTTACTCCAACCAGGGGCGTATCTAGTGTATTAATGAGGGGTTCAATATATTGAACAAAAAACTTTTGACACAGAGTAAAAGTTTATTAAAATTACAAAAATAGTAGATATAAACCCATAACTTTCGACACACAGTAAAAATTTATTAAAATTGCAAAAATAGTAGATATGAATCCATAACTTTAAAAATATAATAGGTTTATGCTAAAAATCTTAAAAGATGAACCCATAAAGTATAAATTCTGGATCTGCCTCTTTGAAAAAGAGAAGTTAATTTATAACAGAAAAAATCAAATATTGTGACCATAAAAAGAAGGTTTTTAGTTCTGCATCGGTAATGTACAGGTTTTTAAACCATCATTGGTTACCAAAAATGTAAAATTACGCCCACCCACTGTCTACAACAAGTTAAATATATGAGACATACGTCGTGTATACAAATTTCATTCAAGCATGATTTGTAGTTCTTGAGATAAATTGTTTGATTTTGCAAAAACATAGTGTAATAATTGACTTCGATTACCTAGAATAAATAATATTCCTTTAGTATTAACATAACAAAGGCAGTAAATAACCTTCTCTAGGTTAAAATTCTACTAAAATTGTGATTCTTTTATAATGCTAGTGTAAATAATTTAAATCCAAAAATTATTAGTTTGCTCGGTTGTAATATATCGTTTATCTTTTACGTTTTCAGTTATGTTCCACAACGAGAAAATTTACTAAAATGATGAATTGGGTAAAAGGTTATTAAACGCATAAAACCGCGCGTATAATAGAAGATTTGCCCAATATTCTGTTTCCCTTTTGTTTATAATGTTTTCCAGGATGCACGCTTTTCTTAAAAAAAGAATAGTCATAATATTCAAAACCTGCGGATTTGGAAGCATGGCACAATCTCGTAATCTATTATACTCCCTTCGTTTCATATTGTTTGAGGTAGTATGACCCGTCATAGAATTTAAAAAAAGAAAAAAAGACTTTTGAAATTTGTGGTCTTAAAAGTTTAAGGGATAAAAGGTTCGTGGAGTCATGCCATTTGTGTGACTATAAAAACTTCTCATTAAGGGCAAAAAGAGTAAAATGAAGAGTTTAAAGTTGAATTATTTCCAAATTTAGAAATGTGTCATTTGTTTTGAACATACTAAAAAGGAAAGTACCTCATTTAATATGAAACGGAGGGAGTAATTCATTTGTATTTTTTTATTTTTTTTCAACTGCTAGCCTATCCAGTAAATTATTGCATCATTTATGATGAAGAAATCAAATTAATTTTGTAGAGCTTTGAGGGTATCCCGGTGCACTAAGCTCTCGCTATGCCCGAGATCCGGGGAAGGGCAGACCACTAGGATCTATTGTACGCAATGCATTTAATAAACCCAAAATTATATTCTTCGCTTGAGTATGCATCTCATCGTCATGCCAACAGAAATAATCACATCCACCCTTTTTCTACAAATATCACTAAACACTTTTAATTAGTTTTTATCAAAGAAAATAATTCATAAAACAAAATTTACAAATTATGAACAAACAATTTACCTATCCGATTTTGCAAGCAAAAGACTTAGGACCTGAGTTTAATTGGGTCCAAGAAGTATTCAATTTTGGAGAAACACCACACTTATAGATTAGAGCAGCAGCGAAAGGTGATAATGACGAGTTCGTCGATTTCGATAAGTTCGACATTAATAAACACGGCAACAACAGAAATGAGAGGAAGAAGAGAAGAGAAGAAATTAATTGATACCAAGAAGAGAACAGAGACGTTAGAAGAGAAGAAAAGAAAAGAAAAGAATTGACAAGAAGTGAAGGAGAATTGCCGGAGAAATCTGAGAAGAAGAGAAGCGAACAAATAGGTTTTTTAAGAATTGGGAAAGGAATTAGAGTTTAAATAATAATTGACAATCGATGTTACCGTTATATGTCTAATTGGGAAAGGAAAAATCACTTATTTGATCCTTCATGCGCCTAAATAGGTTTGAAGTCACGCTATATGCCACCAGCAAAAAACGTGTCTAATTGGTATGAGAATTACCTAAGAAACTTGTCTAATTGGAAAGAGGCCTAGTTTAAGTGTCTAAGTGAAAGAACGTGCCAACTTTAGGTGTTTCCATATATATTACGCCTTAAACATATATAGAAGATAGGCAGCATTTACCTTGGAATAAAAGTGGTTGAGTTATTGCTTAATTTTTTGAGGTTTCTCTTTGTTTCTTTATGCCAACTTCTGGTTGGTAATAGTTATTCCTCGTACAAATGGTTTTTAGATCACAATTATGAATAACTTCATATATTTAAGGAAATGAAATTTTGTCATTTATACAATATTAATAATAGTAACTTTTATTCCAGCCCTTCTTACTTTCTTTGAAGACTACTGCTATAAAATTTCTCATAATTGGGCAGCCTCAGGGCACTAAACTTCCGCTATGTGCGGGATCGGGGAGGGGCCCGACCACAAGGATTTATTGTATGCAGTCTTACCTATAATTGTCAGTATTAATAGCCCGCTCCAGTCCTGATAAAAATATAAGCACGCCTAAGAACCAAATACTCCTTGATTGAATTGATCAAATTATTATACCTCATTCCCAATAAGGTGAAGTTAGTTACTATATGAATTCTCTATATCCGTTCCGATCTATTCAGGTGGTTCGTGGAAGGTCTATTTCTTATAGTTTCCCACTCAATCTTTTGACTTGAATGCTTTTTCTAGCTCATAACTGATATTGCACAATGTCGATGTGCTCTGCTAGCACTCACCATAATTCTCATTTCAACTGTTGAGCAGATCACTCATTTCAAATGTGGAGGAGTTTCTCTCGGTGTAGGAATGCAACATCATGCTGCTGATGGTTTTTCTGGTCTTCACTTCATCAACACATGGTCGGACATGGCTCGTGGTTTGGACCTCACAATTCCACCTTTCATAGACCGAACACTTCTCCGTGCTCGTGATCCACCCTTGCCTCAGTTCCCACATATTGAATACCAGCCGCCTCCAACTCTCAAGAACATTGCCCAAACTGAAGCAGTTCCTGAGACTGCTGTTTCCATCTTCAAGTTAACCCGTGATCAAATCAATGCCTTGAAAGCCAAGTCTAAGGAAGATGGAAATACCGTAAACTACAGCTCCTATGAAATGTTATCAGGACATGTATGGCGCTCTACTTGTATGGCACGAGGACTCGAAGAAGATCAAGGAAGCAAGTTGTATATAGCAACCGATGGACGTTCCAGGCTTAGGCCTACTCTTCCGCCAGGCTATTTTGGTAATGTGATATTTACTGCCACTCCAATTGCAGTGGCTGGTGATATCAAATCCAAGCCCATTTGGTATGCTGCAAGTCAAATTCATGATGCATTGGCTCGGATGGACAACGACTACTTAAGATCAGCTCTCGATTACTTGGAATTACAGCCCGACTTAAAGGCTCTTGTTCGCGGTGCACATACTTTTAGGTGCCCAAATCTTGGGATCACTAGTTGGGTTAGGCTGCCTATACACGATGCAGATTTTGGCTGGGGTAGACCGATATTTATGGGACCTAGTGGTATTGCCTATGAAGGGTTAAGCTTTATATTGCCCAGTCCTACCAATGATGGGAGTCTATCGGTTGCTATCTCGCTGCAAGCAGACCATATGAAACTTTTCGAGAAATATTTGTATGACATTTGAAAGAAATGAATCTCTTGAGAATGTTTGTTGCTGCTTATATTGGGGTTATAATGCCAGAAATGTAAGACAGACTTTTCCTTCTCATTGGAGGTTAATTTTCTAAAAAATTTCTTTTTCTCCCTTTTCCTCAAAGGAGCATGAGTCATGTACTTATGTTTATAATGTACATCAGTTCTGTTTCTGCTTATTTGTGGCCTATATTTAATTCTCAAAGCCCAATTGGTGCTGCTGCTTGATAATCTTTTGTTGTAATATACAACAACAGACCCAGTGAATTTCTACAATCGGGTGAGATGTATGCAACCTTACCCATCTACTAGAAGACAGAGAGACTGTTTCTGAAATGCTTTTAGCTAAAGAAAAGAATCAAAGATAAAAAGAAGCAATGTCAACAAGTATAAACAACAAAAAGATAAAAAAGAGGACCAAATAAAACCAAGGTAGCAAATAAACAGTAGTAATAGCAATGTAGGAATAAATGGATAACAAATTAACATTAATGTTAATCTAACTGAGGAAGAAAAGGGAGAGACTCGACTATCGACTAACCTTCTACCCTAATCCTCGACCTCCACACCCTCCTATCAAAATTCAATCTTTTGTTGTACTATACATCGATAAAATGAGGAGGAAGGAGAAGCAAACAAAAAAGAAGACAAATAATGCATCAATAATCTTAGAAAACTTGTTACATAAGACTGTTTGTAGGCATGCAAGATTTATTGAATTTAAATTCAATAAAATAATTTGGACTATATTTTAAATTCAAGATATATTGGTCCAAGTAAATATTATGGGCTAATATAATTGAATTAATTATATAAGTCCAATACATATGGGTTAAATGAATAGGTCCAAATCTATTGGGCTAAAGTGATGAGCCCACTTCATTAAGCCCAAGATGTCATCTTTCTAGTAGCCAAGTTAAGTGCCATATATCAAATGACGTGGCGCACCAAGTCAAATGGAAAAGCTAATAGGTTCATGTCACGTGTCAAAATGACAAGGCATTCCAAGTCACATTAAAAGGCCAATGAAATCGCGCAACGTGTGCAAGTGACATGTTCTGGCCAATCAAATTCGGTCATGTCACACTTCAATTTGACTAGTCGGAAAGAGTTTGTTCTTATCATAACTCTTCCCTCCCGTAACTATAAATAGGGGTCTTCATAATCCAGAAAAGACACCAGAAGTTACAACAAGAAGCAAGAGAGAGCTCGTGGATCAAACGCTGCAGATTCCTCTAAAAGCTACAAGCATTCAAGTGTTCTAAGGATTAAAAGATCAAGACAAAGATTCAAGAACAAGCTGCAAGCCCTTGGATTAAAAATACGTCAAGATCAGGCCTCAAGCACTTGGATTAAAATAAAATAAAATAAAATTCAAGATCAAGCTCGAAGACTCTTTTATTTACTGTTGGAAAGAACAATTAAAGGATTCATAGAGATTGTAACACTCAACTATTCAAAATCAAATACTACGATTGTTGCGATATTTTCAATCTTGATTTTATTTTCTTGACGCAATTTATTGTCTATGTGATGACCCAAAAGATCATCACTTGTTTTAGAAATAAATTCTGTGTTCCGAGGCCTTAAAACCTCCTTTTTGTCTCAACTCGATTTGCATGCGTAGTCCAGTCATGTATCCTGAAAGCCATTATGTGAAAATCTATGAAAAATGATAAATTTTGCTTTTAAAATGAATTTAGGTTGACTTCGATCAATATTTTGGGTAAACGGACCCAGTCCCGGATCCGGACCCGGATCCGGACCCGTGATTTGACGGCCCCGGAGGGTCCGTAGAAAAATGTGGGACTTGGGCGTATGCCCTGAATTGAATTTCGAGGTCCCAAGCCCGAGCAATGAATTTTTGAAGAAAATTATTTAATTGAAAGTTTAAGAGTTTTTAGAAATTTAAATGTATTTGAAATTGATGGTATCTGGCCCGTATCTTAGTTCCGGAGCCCGATATAGGTCTTATATGGTGTTTAGGTTGAGCTTGTAAAAATTGGTACGAAACGAACTTGAAATGACGTGAATCGGACCGTCGGTTGTGAAATTTGAAACTTAAGTGTTCTTGAGATTTTCCTTTG
Source organism: Nicotiana glauca (assembly GCA_026770625.1). Lineage (NCBI taxonomy): Eukaryota > Viridiplantae > Streptophyta > Magnoliopsida > Solanales > Solanaceae > Nicotiana > Nicotiana glauca. The sequence goes on from MU703433.1 coordinate 9,937, forward strand.
ATTTTGATGCTAATTTCGTTGTTAAAGGTGTTAATTTGGCAATTTGATTGCACGAATAAGTCCATATGATATTTTTGGGTTAGTATGCATGTTTGGTTTGGATCCCCGAGGGCTCGAGTGAGTTTCGGATGGGTTTCAGGATGTTTTTATACTTAGAAAAGTTGCAGGTTTTGCTGCCTCAGGTGCACAGAGGTTTTGTTCTTCGCGTTCGCGTGGTTCCACTCGCGAAAGCGTAAGGAAAACTTCCTCAGGCGCTAGTTTGTTCCTCTCGAACGCAAACGCGTGTGGTTAGTGGACTGGGGAGGGATTTCAAATTTATTCTACGCGAACACAGCCATCTGACCGCGAACGCGAAGGAGAGCTGAAGCTCCGCGAATGCGAGCCTTTGGACGTGAACGCGATGGTCATCTAGGCCTGACCCTTCGCGAACGCAAAGAAGGCCTGTCCAGTGAATTAAAAACAGTAGAAAAATCGGGATTTAGCCCATAACTTCATATTTTCAAAACTAGAGAGCATTGAGGCAATTTTCAAAGAACAAGTTCTTTCCCAAAGCATTGGTATATGATTCTAAACCTTTTTATTTCGATTTTCCATTGCATTTTATCAATTTCCATCCGAAAATCTAGGATTTTTATGGTAGAAATTAGGAATTTGGGTAGAGTTAGGGTTTTTTCGATTAATTGGGATTTAGACCTCGTTTTGGGGTTGAATTTCGAAACTAATTGCATATTTGAGCTCGTGGGTTAATGGGTGATCGGGTTTTTGTTCGAATCTCGAGTTTCGACCAAGCGGGCCCGGTGTCAATTTTTGACTTTTTGGGAAAAATGATAGAAAACCTATAATTGAGCATTGGGTACTAGTTCTTTAGCATTTATTGATGTTGTTAAATTAATTTGGACTAGATACAAGAAATTTAAAGACGAATTCTAAAGGAAAGCGGTGTTTGAGCTTGAGTTAGCCATGGAAGTTTGAGCTAAGTGTTTGGTCTAATCTTAGCTTGAGGGATTAGGAGTTGTGTCTTATTTGCTATGTTTAATATTAGAGTACGACGTATAGGCATGGTGACGAGTTTCTATACGTCAGTGTCAAGCATGCCCATGTGTCTAGTGTTGTAATGGTTGTGACTCCGTTGAGATTTATTCATGCTTAATATGTTGATTATGATATTGTCTCCCTTGCTGGGATGTTATTGTTTATGATATTGTCTCCCTTACCGGGATGTTATTGTTATAACATTGTCTCCCTTGCCAGGATGTTATTGTTTACGATATTGTCTCCCTTGTCGGGATGTTGTTGTTATATTCTTGTTCCCTTGCCGGGATTCTTTTATGATTTATGTTGATTTGTAAATGGGATTGGGTGGCACGCCGCCATGGAAATATATGAAATGGGAGCGGGTTACACGCCTGCAACAAGATATATGAAATGGGAGCGTGTTGCTCGCATGCAACGAGATATATGAAATGGGAGCGGGTTGCATGCCTGCAATGATATAAGTGAAATGGAATCGGGTTGCACGCCTGCAATAAGGAAGAAATGAAAGTGAATTCTGTGTTTGTTTTCCTTATCCTTGCTAGCAATTGGATTTTGGTTTTTTACATTCCTTTTTGTTATTCTGTTGTTATCAGTTACTCCCCGCATTATGTTTCCCCCGCCCAACTTTAGCTGTAATTATCTGCTTTTAGTTTTCCGCTGTATATGATTTAACTGCACATGTTTATTTGGTAGTCTGGTCCTAGCCTCGTCACTACTTCGCCGAGGTTAGGCTAGGCACTTGTACCAGCATATGGGGTCGATTGTGCTGATACTAAACTATGCACTCTGTGCAGATGCTGATACCAGAGCGTTTGGACCGCAATGAGGTTGCTGCCTTCAGTCCAACAAGCGACCTGAGGTAGTCCTGCAAGCGTCCGCAGGCCTTGGCATCTCCTTCTATCATTTCTTTTTTTTTTCTTTTCCATTTTTTAATTATTCAGAGACAGACTCGTGTATTTCTATTCAGACTTTATTTGTATAAATCTTAGACAGCGTGTGAAATTGTGACATCAAATTCTGAGTAGAGTTGTATTTAGACTTCCACAGTTTGTATTAAGTTAAATTATCCGATTCGTCTTCCGCTTGTTTAATGATATTATTATTTTCTCTGTTTTGTGTGTATATATATATATAT
>MU703433.1:15773-91020 GCA_026770625.1 Nicotiana glauca
CCGTGCTATAGGCCGAGTTAGGGGCAGAGCTCAACCCAGAGCAGAAGCACCGCGGTGGAGCCTCAGGTTGAGTTTGAAGATAAGGTTCCGGCCTAGACAGTTCCGGTGGGCCCAGCTCAGGTCCCAGAGGGGTTCATTGCTACCCCCATACTCCAGAATGCTCTGGTCCGTCTAGTGGGCCTTATGGAGAGTGTCACCCAGGCAGGCTTGCTTCTTGTAGCACCAGCTGTCTCTCAGGCTGTGGGAGGAGCCCAGACTCCTGCTACTCGCACTCTGGAGCATATGGATCCCCAATTTTAGACTCCAGCAGCTCAGCCAGTTGGAGTAGTTCAGCCCTGTGTGGTAGCTTAGACCAGTGATGGAGCAGCTATGTCTGTTGATGACTTGTGGAGTTTGGACAGGTTTACCAAGCTCTTCACTACCACTTTCAGCGGTGCATCTTCTGAGGATCCCTAGGATTATTTAGACAGCTGTCATGAGGTTCTCAAGAACATGGGGATAGTTGAGACCAATGGGGTCGATTTTGCTACTTTTCTCTTACCTGGATCCGCTAAGACATTGTGGAGAGATTATTGTTTGGCTAGACCTGTTATTTCACCAGCTTTGACTTGGGATCAATTTTCTCAGCTATTTCTGGAGAAGTTTCTTCCTATCACTCAGAGGGAGAACTATCGGAGGTAGTTTGAGTATCTCCAGTAGGGTTCTATGACTGTTACTCAGTATGAGACCAGGTTTATTAATTTGGCCCATCATGCTTTTCTTATACTTCCCACTAAGAGAAAGAGAGAGAGTGCGGATTTTCATTGGGGGACTCGTTCAGCCTATTCGACTTCAGATGGGTAAGGAGATGGGGAGTGAGATTTCTTTTCAAGAGGTGGCCAATGTGGCCAGGAGAGTTGAGATGGTTCTTTCACAGGGGAGGGAGGTGGTCAGGGATCTGACAAGAGGCCTCGTCATTCAGACAGATTCAGTGGTGCCTCGTCTGGAGGCAGGGACTCGTATGGTAGAGGCCATCCTCCTAGGCCTTTTCAGTCAGCACTTTAGGCTTCTCATGGTTCCCCAGGTGGCCGTGGTTCTCACATGTAGTATTCCGATCAACTGTCTTATATTGCATCGCCAGCTCCTATCAGTGCACCTCCGCTTCAGAGTTTTTAGGGTCGTCAATCCCAGCAGCCGAGGGATTGTTTTACTTGTGGACACACGAGGCATATTGCTAGATTTTGCCACCGAGCTGTTCTCAGCACCAGGGTTCCCGTGCCATGGTTCAGGCACCGAGTTTTCCACCGCCCACCCAGCCAACTAGAGGTGGAGGTAGGGGTGCTATAGGTAGAGGTAGAGGTATTAGTGGTAGAGCTCAGACCACTAGAGGTGAAGGCCAGCTAGCAGGAGGCCGTCCCAGAGATGTAGTTCAAAGTGGTGGGGCCCACCGCCGATGTTATGCTCTTCCAGCCAGGTCTGAGGTTGAGGCTTACGATGCAGTTATCACAGGTACTGTTCTAGTTTGTAGTAGGGATGCTTCAGTGCTATTTGATCCAGGGTCTACATACTTCTATGTGTCATCTTATTTTGCACTGTATTTGATCATGCCTAGTGATTCTTTGAGTGCTCCTGTATATGTGTCTACACCGGTGGGTGATTCTATTGTGGTAGATGGTGTTCATCATTCATGTATGCTTGTGATTGGGGGTCGTGAGACCCGAGTAGACTTATTACTTTTTGATATGGTTGATTTTGATGTCATATTGGAGATGGACTGGTTATCACCTTACCATGCTATCTTGGACAGTCATGCCAAGACTGTGACCTTAACCTAGCTGGGGTTGCCTCATTTTGAGTGGAGAGAGACTCCTGGTCATTCTATCCGTAGTGTCATCTCATATATGAAGGCTCAGTGTATGGTTGAGAAGGGGTGTTTGGCCTATTTGGCATATGTTCGTGATCCTTGTGCTGAGGTTCCTTCTATGGATTCTGTGCCTGTTGTTCGTGAGTTTTCTATGGTATTTTCTTCAGACCTACCGGGTATGCCACCCGACAGGGATATTGACTTCTGTATTGATTTGGCTCTGGGCACTCAACTCATTTCTATTTTTTGGTATCGTATGGACCCGCCTGATTTGAAAGAATTGAAGGAGAAATTGCAAGACTTGCTTGATACGGGCTTTATTAGACCTAGTGTCTCGCTTGGGGTGCGCCGATGTTGTTTGTTAAGAAGAAGGACGGATCTGTGAGGATGTGTATAGATTACATGTAGTTGAACAAGGTTACAATCAAGAACAAGTATCCATTGCCGAGGATTGATGATTTATTTGTTCAACTTCAGGGAGACAAGGTATTTTCAAAGATTGACTTGAGATCGGGCTACCATCAGTTGAGGATTAGGGCATCCGATGTCCCTAAGACAGACTTCTGCACTTGGTACGGGCATTATGAGTTCTTGGTGATGTCATTTGGGTTGACAAATTACCCAACAACTTTTATGGATTTGATGAACCTAGCGTTCAAGCCTTACTTGGATTCGTTCGTGATAGTATTCATTGATGATATTTTGATTTGTTCCCGCAGCCGGGAGGAGTATGAGCAGCATCTGAGAGTGGTTCTTCAGACTTTGAGAGATAGTTAGTTGTATGCTAAGTTTTTGAAGTGCGAGTTTTGGTTGGGATCAATTACTTTCATGGGTCATGTTGTATCAGCAGAGGGTATTCAGTAGACCCGAAGAAGATTGAGGTAGTCAAGGACTGGCCTAGACCCATATCAACTACAGAGATCCGACGTTTGTTGGGTTTGGCGGGCTATTACCGTCGGTTTATGAAGGGGTTTTCATCTATATCATCCTCTATGACCAGGTTGACCCAGAAGGGTGTCCGGTTCAGATGGTCAGACGAGTGTGAGGCGAGCTTTCAGAAGCTCAAGATAGCCTTGACTACGACGCTAGTGTTGGTCCTATAGTTTTAGGGCCATATACAGTTTATTGTGATGCATCTCGTATTGGACTTGGTTCAGTGTTGATGCAGGATGGCAAGGTCATTGCTTATTCTTCACGTCAGTTGAAGATTCATGAGAAGTACTATCCGGTTCATGATTTGGAGTTAGTAGCTATTGTTCACGCGTTGAAGATTTGGAGGCATTACCTGTATGGCGTGGCATGTGAGGTGTTCACGGATCACAAGAGTCTACAATACTAAATTTGAGGAAGAGAAGGTGGTTGGAGCTATTGAAATACTGTGATATCACCATCTTTTACCATCCGGAAAGGCCAATATGGTGACCGATGCTTTGAGTAGGAAGTCGGCCAGTATGGGCAGTCTTGCATATATTCCGATCGGCGAGAGACCGCTTTCTTTATATGTCCATGCTTTGGCCAATCAGTTCGTGAGGTTGGATGTTTCTGAGCCCAGCCATGTATTAGCTTGCACAGTCGCTCGTTTTTCATTATTGGAGAATAACCAAGATCGGTAGTATGATGATCCTCATTTGTGTGTCCTTAGAGACACAGTGCAACACGGTGGTGCCAAGTAGGTTACATTAGGAGATGATGGAGTTTTGAGGCTACAGTTCGAGTTTGTGTGCCTTATGTGGATGGGCTCCGAGAGTTGATTTTAGAGGAGGCCTATAGTTCCCGGTACTCTATTCATCCAGGCGCCACTAAGATGTATCAGGATTTGCGACAGGATTATTGGTGGGGGATGATAAAGAAGGATATTACATATGTGGCTCAATGTTTGAACTGTCAGCAGGTAAAGTACGAGCATCAGAGACCTGGTGATTTGTTTCAGAGGATTGAGCTTCGCGAGTGGAAGTGGGAGCGTGTCACTATGGACTTCATTGTTGGACTCCCATGGACTCAGAGGATGTTCGATGTAGTGTGGGTTATTGTTGATAGGCTGACCAAGTCATCACATTTCATTCCTGTGGCAGTCTCCTATTCTTCCGAGAGGTTAGCGGAGATCTATATCCGGGAGATTGTTCATATTCATGGTGTGCCCGTGTCTATTATTTCGGACCGAGGAACGCAGTTTACCTCACATTTTTGGAGAGCAGTTTAGCATGAGTTGGGCACCCGGTTCAAGTTGAGCACAACATTTCATCCTCAGGCGGATAGGTAGTCCGAGCGCACTATTTAGATTTTGGAGGATATGCTTCGAGTTTGTGATATTGACTTTGGAGGCTCGTGGGATTAGTTTTTGCCTTTAGCGGAGTTTGCCTACAACAACAATTACCAATCGAGCATTCAGATGGCTCCTTATGAGGCTTTATATGGTAGGCATTGTCGGTCGCCTGTTGGGTGGTTCGAATCGGGAGAGGCTCAGTTGTTGGGTACGGATCTAGTATAGGATGCCTTGGACAAGGTCAGGATCATTCAGGATAGGCTTCGTACAGCCTAGTCTAGGCAAAAGAGCTATGCCGATCGCAAGGTTCGTGATGTGGCATTCATGGTTTGAGAGCGGTTATTGCTTCGAGTATCGCCTATGAAGGGCGTGGTGAGATTTGGGAGGAAGGGCATGCTTAGCCTTAGGTTCATTGGCCCGTTTGAGATTCTTGATCGAGTAGGAGAGATGGCTTACAAACTTACGTTGCCGCCGAGTTTATCAACTGTACATCCAGTGTTTCATGTGTCCATACCTCGAAAGTATCACGGTGATCCATCCCACGTGTTAGACTTCAACACTGTCCAGTTGGACAAGGACTTGCCCTACGAGGAGGAGCCAGTAGCTATTCTAGATCGGCAGGTTCGTCAGTTGAGATTGAAGAATTTTCCTTCTGTTCGTGTTCAGTGGAGAGGTCAGCTTATTAAGGCATCGACCTGGGAGTCTGAGTTTGATATGCGGAGCCGTTATCCCCATATTTTCTCCGACTTAGGTACTTTCTTCTTATGTCCGTTCGAGGACGAACGGTTGTTTTAGAGGTGGAGAATGTGATGACCCAAAAGGTCATCACTTGTTTTAAAAATAAATTCTCTGTTCCGAGGCCTTAAAACCTCCTTTTTGTCTCACCTCGATTTGCATGCACAGTCCAGGCATGTATTCGGAAATCCATTATGTGAAAATCTATGAAAAATGATAAATTTTGCTTTTAGAATGAATTTAGGTTGACTTCGATCAATATTTTGGGTAAACGGATCCAGACCCGTGATTTGACGGTCCCGAAGGGTCTGTAGGAAAATATGGGACTTGGGCGTAGTCCCGAAATTGATTTCTGAGGTCCCAAGCCCGATAAATGAATTTTTGAAGAAAATTGTTTAATTGAAAGTTTAAGAGTTTTTGTAAATTTGAATGTATTTGAAATTGATAGTATCGGGCCCGTATCATTGTTTCGCAGCCCGGTACAGGTCTTATATGGTGTTTAGGTTGAGCCTGTAAAATTTGGTAAGAAACGTACTTTAAATGACATGAATCGAACCCTTGGTTGTGAAATTTGAAACTTAAGTGTTCTTGAGATTTTCGTTTGATTTGATGCTAAATTCGTTGTTAAAGGTGTTAATTTGGCGAGTTGATCGCACGAATAAATCCATATGATGTTTTTTGGATAGTATGCATGTTTGGTTTGGAGCGCCGAGGGCTCGGGTGAGTTTCAGATGGGTTTCGGGATGTTTTAACACTTAGAAAAGTTGCAGGTTTTGCTATCTCAGGTGCATATAGGTTTTGTTCTTCGCATTCGTGTGGTTCCACTTATGAATGCGTAAGGAAAACTTCCTCAGGCGCCAGTTTGTACTTCGCGAACGTGAAGCTGTGGGGGGAGTACCCTTCGCGAATACGTTGAGGCACTCGCGAACGTGTAGTGTTAGTGGCTTGGGGGAGGGATTTCACATTTATTCTACGCGAACACGACCATCTGATCGCAAACACAAAGGCTTAGGGAGCTGAAGCTCCACGAAAGCGAGCCTTTGGACACGAACGCGATGATCATCTGGACCTGGCCCTTCCCGAACGCAAAGAAGGCATGTCCAGTGAATTAAAAACAATAGCAAAATCGGAATTTAGCCCATAACTTCACATTTTCAAAACTAGAGAGCATTGAGGCGATTTTCAAAGAACAAGTTCTTCCCCAAAGCATTGGTATATGATTCTAAATCTTTTTGTTTCGATTGCCCATTGCATTTCATCAATTTCCATCTTAAAATTTAGGGCTTTTATGGTAGAAATTAGGAATTTGGGTAGAGTTAGGGCTTTTTGATTAATTGAGATTTAGACTTCATTTTGGGGTCGAATTTCGAAACTAATTGCATATTTAGGCTCGTAGGGTGATCGGGTTTTGGTCCGAACCTCGAGTTTCAACCAAGCGGGCCTAGGGTCGATTTTTTACTTTTTGTGGAAAATGATAGAAAACCTATAATTAAGCATTGGGTACGAGTTCTTTAGCATTTATTGATGTTGTTAAATTAAATAGATACAAGTAATTTGGAGGAGAATTCTAAAGGAAAAGCGGTGTTTGAGGCTTGAGGTGGCTGTGAAAGTTTGAGGTAAGTGCTTGGTCTAACCTTAGCTTGAGGGATTAGGAGTTGTGTCTTATTTGCTATGTGCTAATTGTAGAGTACGATGTATAGGCAGGGTGAAAGGTATCTATACGTCGGTGTCAAGCATGCCCGTGTGTCTAGTGTTGTAATGGTTGTGACTCCGTTGAGATTTATTCATGCTTAATATGTTGATGATGATATTGTCCCCTTTGCCGTGATGTTATTTTTTATGATATTGTCTCCCTTGTCGGGATGTTATTTTTATGACATTGTCTCCCTTGATGGGATATTATTATTTATGATATTGTCTCCCTTGCTGGGATGTTGTTGTTATACTCTTGTTCCCTTGCCGGGATTTTTTTGTGAGTGATGTTGATTTGTAAATGTGATCGGGTGGCACGCCTCCACGGAAATATTATAAATGGGAGCGGGTTGCACGACTGCAACAAGATATATGAAATGGGAGTGGGTTGCACGCTTGCAAGGAGATATATGACATGGGGTTGCATGCCTGCAACGAGATATATGAAATGGGAGCGGGTTACACGCATGCAATAAGGAAGAAATGAAAGTGAATTCTGTGTTTGTTTTCCTTATCCTTGTTAGCAATTGGATTTTGGTTTTTTACATTCCTTTTTGTTATTCTGTTGTTATCAGTTACTCCCCGCATTATGTTTCCCCTGCCCAACTTTAGCTGTAATTATCTGCTTTTAGTTTTCCGCTGTATATGATTTAACTGCACATGTTTATTTGGTAGTCTGGTCCTAGCCTCGTCACTACTTCGCCGAGGTTAGGCTAGGCACTTGTACCAGCATATGGGGTCGATTGTGCTGATACTAAACTATGCACTCTGTGCAGATGCTGATACCAGAGCGTTTGGACCGCAATGAGGTTGCTGCCTTCAGTCCAACAAGCGACCCGAGGTAGTCCTGCAAGTGTCCGCGGGCCTTGGCATCTCCTTCTATCATTTCTTTTTTTTCTTTTCCGTTTTTTAGTTATTCATAGACAGACTCGTGTATTTCTATTCAGACTTTATTTGTATAAATCTTAGACAGCGTGTGAAAATGTGACACCAAATTCTGAGTAGAGTTGTATTTAGACTTCCACAGTTTGTATTAAGTTAAATTATCCGATTCGTCTTCCGCTTGTTTAATGATATTATTATTTTCTCTTTTTTTTTTGTGTGTGTATATATATATATATATATAGAGTTTTGAAATTATAAGGACTTAAAGACTTGAAAAGGGTAATTAAATTAGAATGGTTGGCTTGCCTAGCTTTCACTAGTAGGTGCCATCACGACTCCCGAGGATGAAAAATTCGGGTCGTGACAAGTTGGTATCAGAGCTCTTGGTTACTTAGGTCACACAATTCATGGAAAAGCTTAGTAGAGTCTGAGGGATCGGTACACAGACGTCTGTATTTATCCCCAAAGGCTATAGAGTTAGGAAAAATTTCATATTTATTCTTTTTTGTCGTGCGGTTTGGTTTCTCAATGCTAATTGAATTTCTACTCTGTTCTTTCGCAAATGGCGAGAACACGCGCTTCCTCATCCACTGATCAGCAGCCTGAGCTCCCAGTAGCAGCTCCCATGAGGGGTAGAAGGCGAGGGCGAGGCCGAGGCCGAGGCCGTGCTATAGGTCGAGTTAGGGGCAGAGCTCAACCTAGAGCAGAAGCACCGCGGCGGAGCCTCAGGTTGAGTTTGAAGATTAGGTTCCGACCTAGATAGTTCTGGTGGGCCCAGCTCAGGTCCCAGAGGGGTTTATTGCTACCCCCATACTCCAGGATGCTCTGGTCCGTCTAGTGGGCCTTATGGAGAGTGTCACCCAGGCAGGCTTGCTTCCTGTAGCTCCAGCTGTCTCTTAGGCTGTGGGAGGAGCCCAGACTCCTGCTACTCGCACTCTGGAGCATATGGATCCCCAGTTTTAGACTCCAGCAGCTCAGCCAGTTGGAGTAGTTCAGCCGTGTGTGGTAGCTTAGACTGGTGATGGAGCAGCTATGTTTGTTGATGACTTGTGGAGTTTGCACAGGTTTACCAAGCTCTTCACTACCACTTTCAGCGGTGCAACTTCTGAGGATCCCTAGGATTATTTAGACAGCTGTCATGAGGTTCTCAAGAACATGGGGATAGTTGAGACCAATGGGGTCGATTTTGCTACTTTTCTCTTACCTAAATCCGCTAAGACATTGTGGAGAGATTATCGTTTGGCTAGACCTGTTATTTCACCAGCTTTGACTTGGGATCGATTTTCTCAGCTATTTCTGGAGAAGTTTCTTCCTATCACTCAGAGGGAGAACTATCAGAGGTAGTTTGAGCATCTCCAGTAGGGTTCTATGACTGTTACTCAGTATGAGACCAGGTTTATTGATTTGGCCCATCATGCTTTTCTTGTACTTCCCACTAAGAGAAAGAGAGAGAGTGCGGATTTTCATTGGGGGACTCGTTCAGCCAATTCGACTTCAGATGGGGCGTGAGATTTCTTTTCAAGAGGCGGCCAATGTGGACAGGAGAGTTGAGATGGTTCTTTCACAGGGGGGTGGTCAGGTATCTGACAAGAGGCCTCGTCATTCTAACAGATTCAGTGGTGCCTCGTCTAGAGGCAGGGACTCGTATGGTAGAGGTCTTCCTCCTAGGCCTTTTCAGTCAGCACTTTAGGCTTCTTACGGTTCCCCAGGTGGCCGTGGTTCTCACATGTAGTATTCCGATCAGCTGTCTTATAGTGCATCGCCAGCTCCTATCAATGTACCTCCACTTCAGAGTTTTTAGGGTCGTCAATCCCAGCAGTCGAGGGCTTGTTTTACTTGTGGAGACACGAGGTATATTGCTAGATTTTGCCACCGAGCTGTTCTCAGCACCAGGGTTCCCGTGCCATGGTTCAGGCACCGAGTTTTCCACCGCCCACCCAGCCAGCTAGAGGTGGAGGTAGGGGTGCTATAGGTAGATGTAGAGGTATTAGTGGTAGAGCTCAGACCACTAGAGGTGAAGGACAGCTAGCAGGAGGCCGTCCCAGAGATGTAGTTCAAAGTGGTGGGGCCCACCGCCGATGTTATGCTCTTCCAGCCAGGTCTGAGGTTGAGGCTTACGATGCAGTTATCACAGGTACTGTTCTAGTTTGTAGTAGGGATCCTTCAGTGCTATTTGATCCAGGGTCTACATACTTCTATATGTCATCTTATTTTGCACTGTATTTGATCATGCCTAGTGATTCTTTGAGTTCTCCTGTATATGTGTCTACACCGATGGGTGATTCTATTGTGGTAGATGGTGTTCATCGTTCATGTATGCTTGTGATTGGGGGTCTTGAGACCCGAGTAGACTTATTACCTTTTGATATGGTTGATTTTGATGTCATATTGGAGATGGGCTGGTTATCACCTTACCGTGCTATCTTGGACAGTCTTGCCAAGACTGTGACCTTAGCCTGGCTGGGGTTGCCTCATTTTGAGTGGAGAGAGACTCCTGGCCATTCTACCCGTAGTGTCATCTCATATATGAAGGCTCAGCGTATGGTCGAGAAGGGGTGTTTGGCCTATTTGGCATATGTTCGTGATCCTAGTGCTGAGGTTCCTTCTACGAGTTCTGTGCCTGTTGTTCGTGAGTTTTCTATGGTATTTTCTTCAGACCTACCGGGTATGCCACCCGACAGGGATATTGACTTCTGTATTGATTTGGCTCTGGGCACTCAACTCATTTCTATTTTGTGGTATCGTATGGCCCCGCCTGAGTTGAAATAATTGAAGGAGAAATTGCAAGACTTGCTTGATAAGGGCTTTATTAGACCTAGTGTCTCGCTTGGGGTGCGCTGATGTTGTTTGTTAAGAAGAAGGATAGATCTATGAGGATGTGTATAGATTACATGTAGTTGAACAAGGTTACAATCAAGAACAAGTATCCATTGCCGAGGATTGATGATTTGTTTGATCAACTTCAGGGTGACAAGGTATTTTCAAAGATTGACTTGAGATCAGGCTACCATCAGTTGAGGATTAGGGCATCTAATGTCCCTAAGACAGACTTCCGCACTCGGTACGGGCATTATGAGTTCTTGGTGATATCATTTGGGTTGACAAATTACCCAACAACTTTTATGGATTTGATGAACCTAGTGTTCAAGCCTTACTTGGATTCGTTCATGATAGTATTCATTGATGATATTTTGATTTGTTTCCATAGCCGGGAGGAGTATGAGCAGCATATGAGAGTGGTTCTTCAGACTTTGAGAGATAGTTAGTTGTATGCTAAGTTTTTGAAGTGCAAGTTTTGGTTGGGATAAATTACTTTCTTGGGTCATGTTGTATCAGGAGAGGGTATTCAGTAGACCCGAAGAAGATTGAGGTAGTCAAGGACTGGCCTAGACCCGTATCAGCTACAGAGATCCGACGTTTATTGGGTTTGGCAGGCTATTACTGTCGGTTTATGAAGGGGTTTTCATCTATATCATCCTCTATGACCAGGTTGACCCAGAAGGGTGTCCGGTTCAGATGGTCAGACGAGTGTGAGGCGAGCTTTCAGAAGCTCAAGATAGCCTTGACTACAACGCTAGTGTTGGTCCTATAGTTTTAGGGCCATATACAGTTTATTGTGATGCATCTCGTATTGGACTTGGTGCAGTGTTGATGCAGGATGGCAAGGTCATTGCTTATTCTTCACGTCAGTTGAAGATTCATGAGAAGAACTATCCGGTTCATGATTTGGAGTTAGTAGCCATTGTTCACGCGTTGAAGATTTGGAGGCATTACCTGTATGGCATGGCATGTGAGGTGTTCACGGATCACAAGAGTCTACAATACTAAATTTGAGGAAGAGAAGGTGGTTGGAGCTATTGAAATACTATGATATCACCATCTTGTACCATCCGGAAAGGCCAATATGGTGACAAGATGCTTTGAGTAGGAAGTCGGCCAGTATGGGCAATCTTGCATATATTCCGATCGGCGAGAGACCGCTTGCTTTAGATGTCCAGGCTTTGGCCAATCAGTTCGTGAGGTTGGATGTTTCTGAGCCCAGCCATGTATTAGCTTGCACAGTCGCTCGTTTTTCATTATTGGAGAATAACCGAGATCGGTAGTATGATGATCCTCATTTGTGTGTCCTTAGAGACACGGTGCAACACGGTGGTGCCAAGCAGGTTACATTAGGAGATGATGGAGTTTTGAGGCTACAGTTCGAGTTTGTGTGCCTTATGTGGATGGGCTCCAAGAGTTGATTTTAGAGGAGGCCCATAGTTCCCGGTACTCAATTCATCCAGGCGCCACTAAGATGTATCAGGATTTGCGGCAGGATTATTGGTGGGGGATGATGAAGAAAGATATTGCATATGTGGCTCATTGTTTGAACTGTCAGCAGGTAAAGTACGAGCATTAGAGACCTGGTGATTTGTTTCAGAGGATTGAGCTTCATGAGTGGAAGTGGGAGCGTGTCATTATGGACTTCATTGTTGGACTCCCATGGACTCAGAAGATGTTCGATGTAGTGTGGGTTATTGTTGATAGGCTGACCAAGTCATCACATTTCATTCTTGTGGCAGTCTCTTATTCTTCCGAGAGGTTAGCGGAGATCTATATCCGGGAGATTGTTCATCTTCATGGTGTGCCCGTGTCTATTATTTCGGACTGAGGAACGCAGTTTACCTCACATTTTTGGAGAGCAGTTTAGCGTGAGTTGGGCACCCGGTTCAAGTTGAGCACAACATTTCATCCTCAGACGGATGGGTAGTCCGAGCACACTATTTAGATTTTGGAGAATATGCTTCGAGTTTGTGATATTGACTTTGGAGGCTCGTGGGATCAGTTTTTGCCTTTAGCGGAGTTTACCTACAACAACAGTTACCAATCGAGCATTCAGATGGCTCCTTATGAGGCTTTATATGGTAGGCATTGTCGGTCGCCTGTTGGATGGTTCGAGTCGGTAGAGGCTCAGTTGTTGGGTACGGATCTAGTATAGGATACCTTGGACAAGGTCAGGATCATTCAGGATAGGCTTCGTACAGCCTAGTCTAGGCAAAACAGCTATGCCGATCGCAAGGTTCGTGATATGGCATTCATGGTTTGAGAGCGGTTATTGCTTCGAGTGTCGCCTATGAAGGGCATGGTGAGATTTGGGAGGAAGGGAATGCTTAACCTTAGGTTCATTGGCCCGTTTGAGATTCTTGATCGAGTAGGAGAGGTGGCTAACAAACTTACGTTGCCGCCGAGTTTATCAACTGTACATCCAGTGTTTCATGTGTCCATGCTTCGAAAGTATCACGATGATCCATCCCACGTGTTAGACTTCAACACTGTCCAGTTGGACAAGGACTTGCCCTATGAGGAGGAGCCAGTAGCTATTCTAGATCGGCATGTTCCGAGGCCTTAAAACCTCCTTTTTGTCTCACCTCGATTTGCATGCACAGTCCGGGCATGTATTCGGAAATCCATTATGTGAAAATCTATGAAAAATGATAAATTTTGCTTTTAAAATGAATTTAGGTTGACTTCGATCAATATTTTGGGTAAACGGATCCAGACCCGTGATTTGATGGTCCTGAAGGGTCTGTAGGAAAATATGGGACTTGGGCGTAGTCCCGAAATTGAATTCTGAGGTCCCAAGCCCGATAAATGAATTTTTGAAGAAAATTGTTTAATTGAAAGTTTAAGAGTTTTTGTAAATTTGAATGTATTTGAAATTGATAGTATCGGGCCCGTATCATGGTTCCGGAGCCCGGTACAGGTCTTATATGGTGTTTAGGTTGAGCCTGTAAAATTTGGTAAGAAACGTACTTGAAATGACATGAATCGAACCCTTGGTTGTGAAATTTGAAACTTAAGTGTTCTTGAGATTTTCATTTGATTTTGATGCTAAATTCGTTGTTAAAGGTGTTAATTTGGCGAGTTGATCGCACAAATAAATCCATATGATGTTTTTGGGATAGTATGCATGTTTGGTTTGGAGCGCCGAGGGCTCGGGTGAGTTTTAGATGGGTTTCAGGATGTTTTGACACTTAGAAAAGTTGCAGGTTTTGCTATCTCAGGTGCATATAGGTTTTGTTCTTCGCGTTCGTCTGGTTCCACTTACGAATGCGTTAGGCAAACTTCCTCAGGCGCCAGTTTGTACTTCGCGAACGTGAAGCTGTGGGGGGAGTACCCTTCGCGAATACGTTGAGGCACTCGCGAACGCGTAGTGTTAGTGGCCCGGGGGAGGGATTTCACATTTATTCTACGCGAACACGACCATCTGATCGCAAACACAAAGGCTTAGGGAGCTGAAGCTCCGCGAAAGCGAGCCTTTGGACACGAACGCGATGATCATCTGGACATGGCCCTTCGCGAACGCAAAGAAGGCCTGTATAGTGAATTAAATACAATAGCAAAATCGGAATTTAGCCCATAACTTCATATTTTCAATTTTAGAGAGCATTGAGGCTATTTTCAAAGAACAAGTTCTTCCCCAAAGCATTGGTATATGATTCTAAATCTTTTTCTTTCGATTTCCCATTGCATTTCATCAATTTCCATCTTATAATTTAGGGCTTTTATGGTAGAAATTAGGAATTTGGGTAGAGTTAGGGCTTTTTGATTAATTGAGATTTAGAACTCATTTTGGGGTCGAATTTTGAAACTAATTGCATATTTAGGCTCGTAGGGTGATTGGGTGATCGGGTTTTGGTCCGAACCTCGAGTTTTGACCAAGCGGGCCTAGGGTCGATTTTTTACTTTTTGGGGAAAATGATAGAAAACCTATAATTAAGCATTGGGTACGAGTTCTTTAGCATTTATTGATGTTGTTAAGTTAAATAGATACAAGTAATTTGGAGGTGAATTCTAAAGGAAAAGCGATGTTTGAGGCTTGAGGTGGCTGTGAAAGTTTGAGGTAAGTGCTTGGTCTAACCTTAGCTTGAGGGATTAGGAGTTGTGTCTTATTTGCTATGTGCTAATTGTAGAGTACGATGTATAGGCAGGGTGAAGGGTATCTATACGTCGGTGTCAAGCATGTCCGTGTGTCTGGTGTTGTAATGGTTGTGACTCCGTTGAGATTTATTCATGCTTAATATGTTGATGATGATATTGTACCCTTTGCCGTGATGTTATTTTTTATGATATTGTCTCCTTTGTCGGGATGTTATTTTTATGACATTGTCCCCCTTGATGGGATATTATTGTTTATGATATTGTCTCCCTTGCCGGGATGTTATTGTTATACTCTTGTTCCCTTGTCGGGATTTTTTTGTGATTGATGTTGATATGTAAATGGGATCGGGTGGCACGCCGCCACGGAAATATATGAAATGGGAGCGGGTTGCACGCCTGCAACAAGATATATGAAATGGGAGTAGGTTGCACGCCTGCAATGAGATATATGACATGGGAGCGGGTTGCATGCCTGCAACGAGATATATGAAATGAGAGCGGGTTACACGCATGCAATGAGATATATGAAATGGGAGCAGGTTGCACACCTGCAACAAGATATGTGAAATGGGATCGGGTTGCACGCCTGTAACAAGGAAGAAATGAAAGTGAATTCTGCGTTTGTTTTCCTTATCCTTGTTAGCAATTGGATTTTGGTTTATTTACATTCCTTTTTGGTATTCTGTTGTTATCTATTACTCCCACCCAACTTTAGATGCAATTATCTGCTTTTATTTTCCGCTGTATATGATTTAACTGCACAGGTTTATTTAGTAGTATGGTCCTAGTCTCGTCACTACTTCGCCGAGGTTAGGCTAGGCACTTACCAGTACATGTGGTCATTTGTGCTGATACTACACTCTGCACTGTGTGCAGATACTGGTACCAGAGCATTTGGACGCAGTGAGGTTGCTGCCTTCCGTCCAACAGGCGATCCGAGGTAGTCCTTCAGGCGTCCGCGGGCCTTAGCGTCTCCTTCTATCTTTTTTTTTTGTTTTTTTACTTATTCAGAGACAAACTCATGTATTTCTATTCAGACTTTATTTGTAGTAATCTTAGACATTTTGTGAAATTGTGACACCAAATTCTTGGTAGAGTTGTAATTAGACTTCCGTAGTTTGTATTAAGTTAAATTATCAGATTCGTCTTCCGCTTGTTTACTGATATTATTATTTACGCTGTTTCATATATATTATTTTTAAATTATGAGGACTTAAAGACTTGAAAAGGGTAATTAAATTGGAATGGTTGGCTTGCCTAGCTTTCACTAGTAGGCGCCATCACGACTCCCGAGGGTAGGAAATTCGGGTCGCGACTGTCTACAAATTCTAGCACGCCCAGTGGGGCAATCTCTACCTTTCATCTCAACTTTTCAATCACCAAAGCTCAAGAACATCGAAATAGCTTCAAACAAACTCGAGTTCAACTTCCACCGAGGCTGCTAATTCTAGGTTCTATGCTGATGTGGAAAAATACTCGAAGTTACCTTTGGAAGCTTCAGACCAGTTACGAGGAGCAAAGCAAGCTCGTTAGGACAACAAGCACCCCAAGTGTCATCCGCATCTACCCCTGTTTTTGGATTTTCATCCTCAAAAGGAGAAAGATCTCCCACAAATGCACCCGAAAGAGGAAGCGATGTTGTTGAAATGATCAAGAAAACTCTTGCTCTGCTTGACCTCTCCGGATCCAAGGACTTTGCTGTGAAGGAAGATGATGGTGCTTGAAGTGATGGATCTTCCCCACTTACACCACATAGCATGAGCCAATCAAGGATCCATCTGTGTGATAATCCATGCTACTCTCCATCATCCACAACAATCATGCAAGCCATGGTGACAAATACTTCATATGTGGAGGAGCAATTGGCAAACTTGACGGAAGCAATCAGTAGCTTGACCAAATACATGCAAAATCAAGATACTTGAATTGACAAGCTAACAGACAGTGTGGGAATCTTGATGGAAGAAGAATCCATCTATGCACCTAGAAAACTCCCAGAAGTTCTAGAGATTGATCCTCCCCCACGACAAGTTGCATCCATTAAGGAAATTCCAGTCTCTTCGGAAAGGATGATTCCAATCATTAAACTAAATGGAGTTTATTGAAGGGACTATAAAAAACAAATATGAGGTCACTTCCAAGTCCTCCTTTACCTAAGCAAAGTCGTACACTTCAAGGATTGATATCTTGAAGATGCATACTGGCTGTCAACCTCTAAAATTTCAACAGTTTGATGGTAAGGCAATCCAAAGCAAAATGTGCCACACATCGTTGAGACATGTCACAATGCTGGTACTTATGGAGATTACCTCGTCACGCAGTTTGGCCGCTCATTAAAAGAAAATGCTTTTGATTGGTACACGTACCTCAAGGCTGGATCTATTGATAGATGAGATCAACTAAAGCAATAATTGGAGGAATGCAAGCCTCAAGTGCAAAGACAAGCTTAGTGAATCTTCGGGCATATAAATGTGTATCCAAGTCATGCATTAGAGATTATGCTACATCTTACAAATTATCAAACCTGGCACATTTGAAGAACTTATGACTCATGCCCATGACATAGAGTTGAGCATGGCCTTCGTTGGAAAAGAAAGATTGCCTACCTATGAGCCTTGCAAAGGGACGACAAGCAAGAAATCAAGAAATGGGGAAAGTTCGTACCCAAATTTGAAAACAAAGAAGCTATGAATGTTAACACTTCACCTGTGAAGTTCACAACGAAGGTGAGTAAGAAGCAGAGTATAAAATCCACTTCTTTTCAAGATAAGTCAAGTGGAAAGGTGACTCTAAAAGAAATGCAAGAGAAAGAGTACCCATTTGTGGATTCTGATGTGCTAGCCATTTTCGAAGAACTCCTCAAGTTAAATCTCATTGAGCTTCTGGAGTTGAAGAGACCAAATGAAGCTGGAAAAACGAATGACCCAAATTACTGCAAATATCACAGACTTGTAAGCCACCTTTTGGAGAAAGGCTTTGTCTTCAAGGACAAAGTTATGGACTTGGCCCGTGAAAAGAAGATCGTGATTGAAGATGAGAAAGAAAGCGCAAACCAAGTCTCTATCACCTTTGGCTCATTCAGTCTAGATGAGTTATGGAGTTTAAAAGGAATCAAAAATGAATAATTACTGGAGAACAACAAATTTGAAGACGATCAACCTGATGATGATGAAGGTTGGATGTTAGTGACTCATCCTATGCGCCACAAAAGGAGCCCACAAAAATATTCAATAGAACAACTAACAAGGAAGATGATGGTAAAAAGACCAACAAAAAAGGATCTAGTTAGGCATTTGAAGAAAGAAAAAGTGGAGATGCACCACCCTCAAAAGTCACGGCATACAATGACCTTGGAGGATTTCTTTCCATCTTGGTTATGCACGAAGATTTCTCGTGATGGTATTGCGGTCTCTTGTTGCAATGCTGGTAAAGGGGAAGAAAAGAGCGATAACTTACCATTGGAACCATCTTCGAAAAATCTCATCGAGTCCACTCCGCAAGAAGTTAATGCTTGTGAGGAAAAATTTACGTTCACAAATGACGATCTTCTGCTAGGTGACAGTCTGTCGACGCCCCCCTTTTCCTCGCGGGATCGGGTATACGACATTTGGGAAGACAACTCTATTGCCGTTTGGGAATTGGGTTTTGGATTTTGGAGAGTTGCCACCTAATGATTATAGTACATTAGGACACTTTAAGAAGAATTAAAGATGAAAACAATAGTTGGGTAAGGGCTTGAAATTATCCCGAGGGGAAGGTGTTAGGCACCCCTCAAGATCCACTAGTGTGGTTCCCGACCATGCTACAATTGTGACTTTAAATGCAAGCAAATAAGTAAACAAGCATTGCAAATACGGGAAAACTGTTTAAAATAAAAGTCTAAAAAATGTGAAGATGCTGAAATTTAGAAGATAACAGTTTTGAAATTTAAGAAGAGATACGCAATAAGGGGAGAGATCAAATAATGATGCAAACAACTTAGGGAAATAAGCAGAAATGGAAGTTTGAAAAAGGCTTGGGAAACTTTTGAAAAAAAAATCTGAAAATAACAAACTAATAAAGAGGGAGGGGTCCTAGGTTTATACATTACATGGATCATTCGCACAACACCGGTACCTGATTGTACGCATAGTGTTATCGTATAATCATCATCTCCATGTCTATCCTTCCAACCCCGTTAAGGTATTAAAGCGTAGAACGGTATCGTTTACTTACCGCATGCTACTACTCGTTCCAATCCTATCAGTCCCGGGGGGTATTAGGACTTCTAATCCTACAAGGGAAAGAAAGGGATGGAGGCCTTTATGGAGTTTAAAGGATAAAATTCTACTCGACATTCAAAACAAGTAGCAAGTAAAAGGGGAGAACAAACAATCATACAAGGCTCAAATTAACCCCAAAAATCAAACAATCATTTAGTTTAGCATGCCTTAACAAATACTGGTTTGGTCTTAGATTAAATTTAAGCAGCGAGCGGACTGGTTCAACACATGTCTTTAGGCAAAAAGTTTGCATTAGGCAACTCGGATACAGCTGTCAGATATTAAGGTATTTAAAGAAAGCACTAATTTTTAGAAAGTAACTAATGCAGAAGTGTTTTAAAGAAAAAAGGGGGACAGTTTCAATTGTACATGCAAAAAGGGTAGTTGTTGAAATCCATAAGAGACAAAACTTTAAAGAGTAAATTGCAGAACTGATTTAAACAACGAGTTCATGGATTGTTTTGAAAAGAAATGCATTTAGGCAGAATATTAGAGAAGCTGTATTAGAAAAGACATGCAAATTTGAAGAAAAAACTCGATTTTTGGGACAAATGCACACTGGTTTAAAAGAGTTTTATCAAAGGATAAAGTTTGAAATGTTACTAAGTTAGGCGTCTAAGAACCAATTAGGCAGAATATTAGAGAAGTTGTATTAGAAAAGACATGCAAATTTGAAGAAAAAACTCGATTTTTGGGACAAATGTACACTGGTTTAAAAGAGTTTTATCAAAGGATAAAGTTTGAAACATTACAAAGTTAGGCGTCTAAGAACCAATTACCAATTATTACTACTTTAAAAGGGCCAAACGAGTTTGATGCAAAATCCTATAGCATGATATTTATGTTATCGATTTTAGAACTTGTTAATGAACTTGTGAAAATATGCTTGTTTAATTAATCCTAAAATTTGCCTAATGGATATGCGTATCCTATATGCATGGTATCTATTAATTTTTAGGAAATTTACACTCATGTGGGCAGGATCTCGTGATGTGTAGTTACAGAACACGAGGATTAAATCCTATAGACATGCTTTCTAGGTGAGTTAAGCATTAAATCCTATAGGCATGGTCTCTATGTGATTGAATCATTATTAAAGCTCCTATAGGCAGGATTTCTAGTTTGATAAAATAAATCCTAAGCCATGATTTCTACCCTTTGGATGCAAGGAAAAATAAAGACCCCTCCCACACCCTTTTACTATAATCTCTGAGTTTTATACAAAATTATTACAACCCAATAAATCAAACTAGAAATTAAGAGATACATCAAAAGCTAACAGCTAGAATCTAGCTGCCTAATGTCCAATAACATGTATTTAACCAACTCCAGGATCCATATTTCCAAAGCCTTCTCATTATCCAGAGTGTTTCAAAGTTCCAAAGGATCTCACGGATCCTCGGCATTGCTTACACCCAAGATACCATTAGAATTAGGAACAATGCAGTGTGGAAAAGCCAGCTCTCAGGCATCCAAGTTCAGAGGGAGCTCAGGGGTCCCAAAGCATGGCTTGCAAGGGAGGGGAAGAACTTATAGCTAGAAATAAGTGCAAAGTGAAAGGGAATTAGGGGGCCATGACAATTGGTGGTCATACCTAGCCACAAAGTACGTTGGCACACCCCTGACCACTTGTTTAGTTGAACAAGTTAGGAGCAGACCTTTTGAAGGTCAAACTAAGATCTGGATAGTGATTAGGACACTATCAGACCCGAGTTTAGGGATCAAGCACATAAAAGGGGAAAGGGAATGGGAATTGGTTGAGTTAGGGATTAAAAGAATCCAGTTCAGGATCATAGATAACAATATTGGAGTGCTGCTATGCCCTGAACAATAACTCACATGCAAAGGGGTAAGGGGTAAGGGAATTCAGAAGGTATAAAATTCACAACAAACAAAAAATTGTACACATTATTTAAATACTGGACTGTAAAGAAAAGGGGAAACAAATAGGCAGAATTAAACACATTGTTGTTGAGGCATGTAAACCAATTGAGACATAATAGTATAGAGGCAAAGAGTGCAGAAGAAAGCAAACACTGTCCACAACAATGCAAGTATCAGAAAGAGGGAGATTATAAGTGAATTGTGAACTCAGATGGTGTTCTGTGTTCCTGTGTTCAAAGAGAAGGGAGGAGAATATTTATAGATTGCAATCAGGCAGGGAACAAGGTAAGGAAATAACCATGCAGCAATTAGAATCAATCAGTAGCAGAAAAATCCCTTTAATTGAGGGATTCAAGTTTGAACGGTAAAGGGCAAGAGTTATTTAAGAAAAGAGATTAAGTGAGCATAGTATACAAATGAAGGGGTAAATACACAGGGGTTTTAATTAAGGAAAGAATCTTTAGACACACGGTCAGCTTAAATAAGTCAAGGACATGGTAAATCAATTAACACATAGTGAATCAGGGAATCAAAGATTCAAAAATCCACAATGAACCCAGCCAGGAATAGGTTAAAAAGAGTTTTCAAATAAAACAAGGAAATAATCAATCATGCTGACACAAGGAAGTCTGAAAAAGTTATCTACTCATCTGTGCTGGCCATTAGTTGAAAGGATTAATTCAAAAATCAGCTGCTGGACTTCAAAGCTTCTATCATATGCTGGAAGGTTTCAACTCATCAAGTTAGTCATCTTTGGGATGCAGTCATACTGGGCTCAGGTGTTTTTACTACCAAAAAAGGTCAGCAAAATGATAGATGCTGTATGCAGATCATATCTATGGACTGGGCAGGCTTACATCTCCAGGATAGCTTTAGTAGCATAGGATAGAATATGCTTACCACAAACAATGGGAGGTTTGAATGTGATCAACCTCTGCCACTGGAACAAAGCTGCAATAATGAAGCATTTATGGGAACTCACAAAGAAGAAAGATTGTTTGTGGATTAGATAGGTTCATACTTATTACATAAAGAACATGAGCATTGACACTATACCTATACCTAAGAATGCAGATTGGGTTGTAAGGAAAATTATTGAGCAAAGAAAGTTCATACTGAACATACCAGCTTTACAGGGTAATGTTCAAGAAAGGCTGGAATCCTTGCAAAACACAAATGGCAAATTCAGTATCAAGAAGCTCTATAATCTGCAAACTCCTCAGGGACAGAAGGTATACTGGAAAAGCTTGATCTTACACCCTCACATTTATCCAAGACACAAGTTTAACATGTGGCTGACCATCCATAGGAGACTACCAACTGTGGATAGATTGCAGAGAATAGGAATTTTAGTTGACTCAATGTGTGTTTTCTGCGGCCAGACAGAAGAACTATTGGAGCATATTTTCTTTGAATTCTCATACACAAGCTCTATCTGGAAAAGACTGCTCAACTGGATGGGAGTTCAAAGACAAATCCAACCTTGGGAGGAGGAGTTAAAATGGATGACTTTTTAGGCAAGGAAGAAGAAAGGAATATTCAATATCATTTCAGCAGTATTTGGTATGCTGCTGTATAGTGTATGGAGAGACAAGAATGCAATCAGATTCAACAATGGATGCACTTCAGTAGAGCAGATATGCAGAGAGATTACATCATACATCCACATCAAGAGCCATGTACACAGCAGTTGGAGGAACTATATGGAAGACTTAGATAGATATCCGTAATTTTTGGAATGTATTTCTGATATCCTAGACTCTTGGTAGTGCATATGTACAGAATTATAGATGCAATGTAGTAACTAGTATAGAATATAGGAGATATCTTCTATGTAGTAGTGAAGTATAGGCTAAGAAAGTAAAGGAGCTGGTCAGCAGATCCTCTTATGTAAAGAACAATTTTTGATGAATGAAAAAAAAATTAGTTCCTAATTCTAGAGGGGCAACCGGTGTATATAAAGAATGCCCAACATTGGGCGTATAAGGTTCAATCAATTTAGAGATGAGAACCAGACAAACACATAGTGGAAAACATTCAGAAACCTCAAAAGAAACCTAAAATTCCTGACGTGCAAATTTTAGAATGTCACAAAAAGGTCACAGAGACAGGCAGACATGCACAAACAGAAACAAGAGAAAACCACGAGTGCTAAGGCAAAGGTGGGCAAGAACATGATCAACGGAACTTTAGAAACAAAAAAAATTAAAGCACGAGCTTGAACACATATAGCAAAAAGTAAGTCAATAAACTAGGATAACATGTGAACAAAGAGGCAAAAGAATCTCCGTAAAAGATCCAGTAAGAAACACAAGAGCAGGCTAAAACAATGAGCACGAACACACATAAAAAGAGTAAAAGAATCAGTAACATTTAGAAACCATTTTTAGAAAACCCTAAAAATAGGATTCGAACAGTTTTGAAAAGGGAAAATTGGGGAAAAACTCTAGAATGGGACACACAGAATAGATCTAGCATAGATCTAGACGAATAAGCGAAAAAGGAACCTCGATTAGGCTAGGGTCTCTGAGAACCCTAAAGGACGATAAAGGCTTGGAAGTCACGAGAACGAATCTGAGCTGATAAAGTCGAATCCAGGCTCAAGAGGCTAAGACATGCCGGAGCAAGGCCGGAAACGGCCAAAGAATCTCGAATAGACCAAGGTATGGATGAAGAACTTTGAGGTCTAGCCTCGAATCTTCAGTGAAAAAGCACGTGGGAGTAGGCGATGATGAGTAAAGGTCGTCCATGGTTAGATTAGCCATGGATTCCGGTGGTTTGAGGTCGAAGGGGGGAGGTAGGTGGGTATTAGGGTTTTAGAGGTTGAGAGGGTTCGAGAGAGATGAGGGATTTCAGAGGTGGCTGTTAGAGAGAAATGAGGGGTTAGGGTTGGGTTAGGTGAGTTTAAAAAGGAAAGGAGTGATCATGGACATTGATCAAAAGGATCAACGACCAGGATTAAAAGAAATCCGGGCGGGTTAAATAGTTAGATCGGGGGGTCGGGTTAAAATTGAAATTGGGGCCGGTCCGATTGGGTTTGAAATTCGGTTGATTTTAGGCTAAAATTGAAATGGAATTGGGGTTATAATTGAAATGAAACGAGTCTAAAACTTAAATAGCCAGTTTTTCCCTTTTATTTTATAAAATGATAGAAATAATTTTGAAATTAAATTAAAGGTACTGAATCAGTTAATGATATATAAATATTAATTTAAAAATACTGAAACTAATTTTATAATTATAAAATACTATAAAATTTTAAAGAGGCTAGTATTGCAATTATATGCAATTTAGTTTTAAAAAATACCAAAAGAATTTGTAAAAATATGCAAAGATCATGTTAGCTATACTTTGATGTAAATATGAGAATAAAAATAAATTGTCCATCAAAATGATAGTTTTTTGGGAATAATTATTGGATTTTATGGTATAAAAATAGGCAATAAATTGGTTTAAAAATTATTAAAATGCCAAAAACCCTTTTGGTGTACTTATATATGCTATTTTGGAAGTATTTTGAGTATAAAAATACATAGGGAAAAATTGGGTATCATCACACTCTTCATAACTACCCATAGTACCTTGTTGGTTATATGCGTGATGAAAGGGTAAATCGAATTTTGGTTGATGGAGGATCCTTAGTGAACATTTTACCAATTCGCACTGTGAAAGAACTTGGTATTCCCATGAACGAACTCTCAGAAAGTCGTGTGATGATCTAAGGATTCAACCAAGGGGGGCAAAGAGCCATAGGCGGGATCAGGCTAGAAATGACCATTGAAGATATGCAATCAAGTGCATGGCTGCATGCAATCGACGCGACGACTTCTTACGATGTATTTCTTGTAAGGCATTGGATAAATGATAATAAAGTAGTTCCATCTACCTACCATCGATGTTTAAAATATTACGAAGGTGAAGTCGAGAAGAAAATAGTTGCTGATGATGAGCCATTCGCCGAGGCAAGTCTCACTTCGCCAATGCAAAGTTCTACTTGAAGAATCGCATTGTGAAGGAGATAAAAGTTGATGATGGCATGAAAAACAAGAATGAAGAGCCCATAACTAAAAGAGCTGAGGTGACTATTGGCAAAGCCAAAGCTGATACTAAGGAGGTACAACCCAACACGAATAAATCTCATAGAGGGGATATTGCGTCTTATGGAAAGAAAGTATGTCCCGTGCTCCAATATTTCCCTAAAAGGAAGAAAGAAAAGGGCAAATCATCTAATCTCCAAACCAAGATGCTAAAAGAGTTAACTCTTCCGGTTAAACAAATCGAGGCAGTAAAGTTGTCCTCAAAGCCGCTTGCACGGTTTGTAGCCCAAAATCTTTGGCAGAATATGGCACTCCCTACAAAGTGAACAGATGAAGGTTTTGATCCTAACGCTTACAAGCTATTTGCAAAATCTGGATACAGTCACAATGAGCCATCAAAGTTAGGAAAGCTCCCATCAAAAGCTACAACGAGGCAACCACATTAAGGTTTAAGATAAAAGTAATTGTCACCAGTGTGCATCTTAATAAGAAGGGCAAGCAATAATTATATCACTGTAAATCGACCTCTTCTGACAAGCTTTCTATCTTTGATCGACTTGGGAAATCACCTGTGAAGACCTCCGTGTTTGAAAGATTGGGTCCATTAAAGAAGGGGAGCAAGTTCCGTAGAAATTTTCAAAGCATAAGAACACCTGCTTCACCCAAAATCTAGGAGAATCTCTAAGGATTTCCAAAGTTTGGTTCCTTCTAGAATGAGGCGATAAACAAAACTTGTGGTTTCATGTAAAGAAGTACCGAAGGTAAAGGCATATACTGTGGTCTACACTAAGGAACATGACGAAGATGAGGCAAGTGTGGGTTTTTCGTATAATGTTACTGTACAAGTCGAGAATGGCATTCCATCTTCAATGGAGGATAATGTAGAATTGAAGGTTGTTTCACCGTGTTATCACATATTCTTCAATGATGGGGACCCTCAAGAAGATGAAGATACGAAGGATGATCCACCTGAACTTGAAGAAGGAGTGAAGACGACAGTTGATGCCTTAAAAGAAGTTAACCTTGGTACCAATGAAGAACCAAGACCCTCCTACCTAAGTGTTTTATTAGAAGTTGATGGAGAGAACACTTATATTGAGTTACTCAAGGAGTTCAGGGATGTCTTCGCTTGGATTTACAAAGAGATGACTAACTTGGAACCAAAAGTAGCAGTCCATCACCTTGCAGTAAAAAATGGTGCTCGCCCTGTTAAACAAGCTCAAAGACGCTTTAGGTCGGACTTGTTTCCCTTGATTGCAACCGAAGTCAACAAACTCATAGAATCTAGCTTTATTTGTAAAGTTAAATACCCAACAAGAGTTTCAAGTATTGTCCCTGTAAGGAAGAAAAATGGCCAAATTCGAGTGTGCGTTGACTTTAGGGATCTTAATAATGCGTCTCCGAAAGATGAATTCCTGCTTCCTATTCTAGAACTAATGATCGATGCTACTACTGAGTAAGAGGAAATGTCATTTATGGACGGTTCATTAGGCTATAACCAAATTCTCATGGCGCCAAAAGATGAAGAGCTTACTGGATTTTGGACCCCCAAGGATATTTATTGCTATAAGGAAATGCCTTTTGGCTTGAAAAATGCTGGTGCTACTTACCAAAGGGCTATGCAGACTATTTTTGATGATTTTCTCCACAAGAATGTCGAATACTATGTTGATGACTTGGTGGTAAAATCAAGAGAGAAGGGCGACCACTTGAAGGACTTGAGAATGGTGTTTGAATTGCTCCGGAGGTACCAACTTAGGATGAATCCATTGAAATGTACCTTTGGAGTTACTTCGGAAAAGTTCCTTGGTTTCATTGTTCGACATCAAGAGATTGAAATTTATCAAGCCAAAGTAGATGCAATCTTGAAAATGCTTGAGCCTAGAGACATCACGAATTGAAAAATCTGTAGGGAAAGTTAGCGTACCTTAGGAGATTTAGCTCAAACCTAGCTGGGAGATGCCTCCTATCCAGTCGCCTTATGAAGCAAGGTGTCCATTTCAAATGGGACCAAGCGTGTAGCAAATGCCTTTGAGAGCATTAAATTCTACTTGATGAAGCCTCTAGTTTTGGTAACCACTATACTTAAAAAGACGCTGATACTATACGTTTTAGCATAAGAAAGGTCAGTTGGATCGCTGTTGGTCCAAGAAAATAGTGAAGAGAAAGAAAACTCCATTTACTACTTAAGCAGGATGATGACACCAAACGAGATGAATTATTCTCCAATTGAAAACTTGTGTTTAGCACTAGTCTTCTCAATCAAAAGTTGAAGCACTACTTTCAAGCTCATGTCATTCGTTTTGTTTCTAGAGCAAATCCCATCAAGTTCATGATGTCGAAACTTGTCCTTAGTGATCGACTAGCAAGGTGGTACCTCCAGTTTCAACAATTTGAAATCCTGTACATCCCTCAAAAGGCTGTAAAAGGACAAGAGTTAGCGGATATCTTGGCAGATCACCCTATACTTGATGATTGGGAGCTAACTGACGAACTACCTCATGATGACGCAATGGTCATTGAAGTTCAGCCTCCATGGAAGATGTAGTTTGATGAAGCTGCACATGTAGAGGAGCTGGTGCTGGAGTAGTATTTGTCACTTCTGAAGGTAAAGTTATGCCCCACTCTTTTACGTTGACGCAACTCTGCTCTAACAACGTCGCTGAGTATCAAGCACTAATACTTGGGTTTGAAATGGTTGTAGAAATGATGCAGTTACAATTGCAAGTCTTTGGTGACGCTCAGTTAGTGATCAATCAGCTTCTAGGTAGTTACGAGATCAAGAAGCCTGAACTATGCCTACATCATGATTACGCTAAAACCTTAATGGGGTGGCTCGGTGTTGTGACTATTTAGCATGTGCCAAGGAAAGAAAACAAGAAGGCGGATGCTTTAGCTGCCCTAGCTTGATCGTTAACCCTGCCTGATCAAGCGCAAGTTACTGTCTGCCAAAAATGGGTAGTACTACCGCCAAATGAGGTTGAAGGTGAAGAAAATGAACTAAAGCATCTTGTCATTGTTTTTGAAGTCGATAAAGAAGAATGGAGACAACCCATTATCGACTACTTATGCTATGGGATACTTCCAGAAAATCTGCGAAGAAAAACTGAAATTCGTCGTCATGCACCTCGCTTCCTTTACTACAAAGATACCTTATACAAAAGATCATTCGAGGGAGTACTCCTGCAATTCTTAGAGGAAGATGAAGCACTCTAAGCTTTGCAAGAAGCACATTTTGCGCTGTGTAGGTCACACCAGTCTAGACTAAAGCTCTACCTTTATAAAAAAGATGGGATATTATTGGCCAACGATGGTAAAAGATTGCTTGGACTACGCTCGTAGATGCAAGGCTTGTCAATTTCATGCAAATTTAATTCATCAACCTCCTGAAGTGTTGCACCCGACTGTGGCATCCTGGCCATTTGACGCTTGGGGATTGGATGTTGTTGGACCACTGCCAAAGTCCTCTGGTAGGAAACTATACATCCTGGCTGCAACTGACTGCTTCTCAAAATGGGCTGAAGCTGTTGCTCTTAAGGAGGTAAAGATGGAAAATGTGGCAAGTTTCATCCGAGTAAACATAATCTATTGCTTTGACATTCCTCATTACATAATAACGGATAATGGAAAGCCATTCGATAATAGGTTGACGAACAAGATTTTTGATCTCTTTGGCTTTAAGCAACGTAACTCTTCTATGTACAACGTTGCGGCCAATGGTCTAGTTGAGGCATTCAACAAGACTCTATGCAACTTGTCAAAGAAAGTCGTCTCCAAATCCAAACGAGATTAGCATGACCGTATGGAAGAAGCTCTGTGGGCATATAGGATAATTCACCGCACGCCAATGCAAGCAACCTCTTATTTACTTGTTTATGGAGTCAAAGCCGTCTTGCCACTCGAGCGTCAAATACCTTCATTACGATTAGCTATTCAAGAAGGGATCATTGATGAAGAAAATGCTCAACTTTGATTAGCAGAGTTGGAGGCTCTTGATGAGAAGAGGTTGGGAGCTCAACAGAGTCTTGAATGTTATCAAGCTCGATTGTCTCGCGCCTTCAATAAAAGAGTTCTCCCAAGATCCTTTCAAGTAGGATATCAAGTCCTTGACGTACGAAGACCCATTATTACTTGGGAAATTTTCGTTCCTATACCATACAAGAAACTATATTACCAAATATATTCATAGTTTGCATATTACCCGCCATGCTAATAGTATTTCTACAAAATATAGATAATTTATTAAATAAGGAATCATTGTGCTCTAGGATTCCTTATTTAGACTTTGTTTTTGCGATATTTCATCATTTTTCTGATTTCACAAATAAAAAATGACTAAATCGTCTATAATTCTTCTACAACAAACACAATTATGTCCAAAGAATACTAAAAATAATTATTCAAAAAAGTTCATCCTACCAGAAACAAGAAGATGAGCACCCAGTAGTATAATAGTTGTAACTAGAATTATAAAGTCGGTAAAACGCCCTTCTTCTTCTATAGCCAAAGATACCATATTTGAGCCTCAACCAAAATTTTTTGATTTTTCTTGCTGATTTGAGCTTTATCCATATCACCATTTTCACTATAAAGAAGTTTCTCATATTCTCAGTAACACTCTTCTTCCTGCTAAATTGATAGCTTCTCAAAAAAAAGCTGCCTCTTTTCTAAGTTAGTGTACCCTGTTTCTATTCTGAACATGTTTATTGCCCCATAAGATATCTGTTTTACAGCCATATTATTCATTGAAAATTGTATAAAAAGTTATCAATTTAGAGAATTTCGAATTTGGATTTTCAAAAATCATTATTTGTTTGGCTTGGGTGTTGATGCAAATAATTAAAAATATGGTTTGGAGTTTATATCTCAATTTTGAGGGGTTTTGGTGAAATTAGACTTGGTTTTGGCTGAATTTCAGATTGAAACTCGAAGAAGAAGAAGAAGAAGAGGACATGACATACATTATATTGCAAAAATTGTAGAAAAATTATATTCTGTTGTTTATTTATTTTTATTTTATTCATTTAACTATTGTATGAAAGTTGAAAAACAAAAACTTAGGATCATATCTGCTATGTATAACTGTTCGCGATTTCAATATAGAATTGAGTATCACCAATGAGAACACAGTTGCATGTTTGTCCTGTTATATTTTATATTAAATTCTGGTTGTATATAAATGTCCTACACTTTATCTACAAACAAACTACATGTCAGAGTAAATATATATATCAATATGGATTTTCACAATATCTACAAAATTTCTACATTTATTCTACAATAAACTACATATCATTTGAAAAATTAATATGAAAATACAGAATTTCAATGTTTCTACAAATTATCTACAAAATTTCTACAAACTGTTCATAAAAGAATTTATCTTTATTTTCATGCATGTTCATCTGGAACACTAAAGTTACTTGATATGCCAACATCTCCTGTTATAGAGGAATACAACTTATTTATAATTTTCTACAACTTGCACACATTATTTCCACCCAGTTAAATATAACTACAATAGCATAAAACTTACATACAAAATTTATAAAAATTAATACAATGTGTCTTTTGTATATTTTGTATCTGATTTATACATAGTAAAAACAAATTTCACGTAACTAATTATTTATTATACAACTAATCTACAAATTATCTATAATTTTCTTACATTATTTCTACTAAGTTATATACAACTACAATATAATACCATTTAAATATAATTTTTATACAATGTTGTTCAACTTTTATACAATAGTTAAATGAATAAAAGAAAAATAAATAAACAACAGAATACATTTTTTCTACAATTTTTTCTTCTTCGAGTTTCAATCTGAAATTCAGCCAAACTCAAGTCTAATCTTCACCAAAACCCTTCAAAATTGAGATATTAACTTCAAACCATATTCCCAATTATTTGCAACAACACCCAATCCAAACAAATAATAATTTTTGAAAACTCAAATTCGAATTCAAAGCTTTAAAAGCTTTTTACTGGCTGTCAATGGTGGAATTGCTGCTCTATTTTCCTTTCCTCTTATATATTACTGAAGATTTTTGCTGATTTTAGACGAGGAAATCGTGGTTAATTGAAGAGGAAATCGTGGGTATGGTTTGATATGTGAGTGAGGTGGTGGGATTTGGAGAGAGAAACTTGGGGGAGTGGGAATATACGCTTGAGTAAAATTATGAGACTAATTAATACCATTAAAAATCTAAAATGGTACATAAATGGTAATTAGGTATATAGAAGGTAATTATATTAAAAGTTAAGCATTGAGGGTAATATAGTTTACTATATGGCATATGAATGTAAAAATTTCTTATTACTTGCCATAAACTTGTAAGGAAGTTCACTTCAAAATGGGATGGGCCATATGTCATGCAAGAAGCTTATTCAAGTGGGGCTTACAAGTTGGTTGATGCAGATGGCATGAGAGTCGGCCCTATCAATGGAAAGTTATTAATGAAGTATTATCCTTGAAGTTGCAAAGCTCCTTGACGCACGAGCCTAAACTGCATGTTCATATACTCCTGGCCTGCATGAATCTAAACTGTGTACGGCCCACACACAGAAAAGAGTCTGCTAGGTTGAAAACCTCGAAAGAGGCGACATGGGCAAAAGTTAGGACATTAAAAAAATCACCCATTCTGAACTACTATGACTTGATCCTATTCACCGAGGTACGTAGGCAGCTTAGAGTTTCATTCTGAGTTCAGTCACATAAGTTCAAAAGATACATATTGCCCCAATTGTTGTCCGAGTGAAGTATGAAGGAATGTAAAATCAAGCTAAAAAGCCATCCTCCTGTTGAACTTTGATCTCATTTGATTTAAAGGGGGCAAGCTTCCATGGTAAGCTAGTTTCTTGAATGGAATGATTATAGTGTTTTAGGAGGCTACCAAGAATTTGCAATGAAGCTCGGAGATCCGTTATGCCTTCAAGTTTGCCAAACCTTCAAATTTTTGGTCTTCAAGTTGAAGTATGCAAATCCGCCCGTCTTTAAGTTGAAGTATTCAAGCCCTCCAAGTCCATCGGTCTTCAAGTGGAAGTCCTTATGTCACGACCCAAAATCCACTAAGAGTCGTGGTGGAGCCGGACACCTCTATCAGGCAAGCCAACAAAATTATCAATTAAATCCTCTTTTAATACTTTTGAAAATCTAAGGGTTTTCCTTCCATTTTTCATAAATAAAAGATTACTATTTGAATTCAAATTTAAATAATAACAGTTAGTACATTCCTTCGAAAATCATCCCAGAAACCCGGTGTCACAAGTGCATGAGCAACTATCGATAAGGAAAATAAAATACAACACCTGTCCGAAATACAGTAGACAGGGAATAAGATACAAAATGTTGAAAGGAACTACACTAGCTGCGGGTCGCCTCGAACAATGTAGCTCACCTAGTCCCAGCATCATCCATGCTGCTACGCCCAATAGGCTGCTAGAGGTATATATACCTGTGCAACAAAAATGCACAGAAGTGAAGTATGAGTACGTAATCAACGTGTACTCAGTGAGTATCCCGCCTAATCCCGAAGGAGTTGAGACGAGATGGCCAACTTTGACATTCTCTAACGGTCCAATGATTGTTCATCCTTAATATATCCATACTAAACAGTGGATTTATTTTATAAACATGATTCTAATCCAGCTAGAGGAAACAAGTAAACACGTAATTCCTTCATAGGTAAATTTCCAGAATTTCTCTTTAAATATAATCCAAATATTTTTAAGCCACAAAAGCTCAATAATAACTTAATGAAGTTCAAGACAACAGCACAGACATGCGCAAATCATGCCAAGGGCGACGGCCCGCTCCAGCAAAAATATAAATTGTGCACTGCCGAGGGTCGAGCGGCACGAACCATAGATGTATCTATTCTCACCGAGGCGTTCGGCCCGTTCCATAAATAAACACATATCCTGCTCGCGAATCATCCATGCGACGCAAGCACACATAAAATACATGCTCATGTAGGAAATTAAGAGCTTATCGGGGTTAATCAACCAAATAGACAAATTTCTCTTTTTAACATTTCAGGGAAATTTAATATTAAATCTCTTTTTAAATTCCTTTACCAATTCAAGGTGATTTAAACAATTCAAACTATCAATGGGTTCATAGTAATCCAAGTATAACATGCTTTTTGGGTCCTAGACTACCCGGACAATAGCATAATAGTAGCTACGCACAGACTCTCGTCACCTCGTGCATACGTAACCCCCACAAATAGGAGCACATTGTCAATTTAACTCACCTATGGGGTAATTTCCCCCTCACAAGATTAGAAAGGAGACTCACCTCGCTCCGAAGGTCCATAGCCAACATTCCATGCCCTTCTGAAGACTTGAATCGATGCACAACGCTCGAAAACTAGCCAATAATTATGTAAATCCATTAAAATATGCTAAGGTACTCATTATAATCCAATTTATAACAATACCTAACCTCGATTGAAAAGTTGACAAAAATGCCCTCGGGCCCACGTGCCCGGAATCCGAATTTTTTCGAAGATAAAGTTTACCCATAGCCTCACGAACTCAAAAATATGATTTATTCTCAATTCCATGCCCAAAATCATGATCAAAATCCAAAAATCTCAATTCCTAGGTTTTTCTTTAAAACCCCAAATTCTCCTTTAGATTCTCATGAATTTTGATGTTAAATCTAAGGTATAATCACGAAATATAATTGAACATTAGTTAGAGGAACTTACCCAATGATTTGATACGAAAATCCACTCTCAAAATTGCCCACTCTCGGACCTAGGGCTCAAAATATGATAAAATGAAGCAAAAACTCGAGTTACACAGCTAAAATCAAGCTGCAGAAGTCGAATTTGCGATCCAGGGTTCGTAATTGCGAACCCTCGCAAAAGCGAAGAAATCCTTTGCAATTGCGAACAAAGAGGGGCTGGGAAAGGTCGCATTTGCGACAAAAAAATTCGCAATTGCGAACTAGTCATCGCAATTGCGATTGATATGTTCGCAATTGCGAGCATACCAGAAGCAGCAGTTTCCCGACACAAAAATGAACATAACTTTCTCATATGATGTTCAAATTTGATGATTCTTTTTCCTATGGCTTTGTAATTTCGATACAGATCTAATGGTTCAATAATAACTTAATTTGGAGCTCATTTTCTTAATATGGTACCCCTTTATGTCCAAAAAACGACGCTAAAATATCAAATAAGAGCGCGATTACAACCCGAAACACACCCGAGGCCCCCAGGACCCCGACCAATGACACCAGCCAGTCCCAAAATATATTATGGACTTGCTCAAGGCCTCAAATCACATCAAACAACGCTAAAATCATGAATCAACCTCCAATCCAAGCTTTATGAACTTTAGAACTTCCAACTTCTACTTTCGATGCTTAAACCTATCAAATCATGTCCGATTGATCTCAAATTTTGCACACAAGCCATATTCGACATTACGGATCTAGTACAACTTCTGAAATCAAATTCCAACCCCGATATCAAAAAGTCCACTTCCGGTCAAACTTCTTAAAACCTTCAAATTTCTAACTTTAGCCAAATGACTTCAAAATGACCTACGGACCTCCGAATTTACTTCCGATCGTGCTCCCAACTCCAGAATCACCATACGGAGCTACTCCCAGTCTTGAAATCCCAAACGGATATCGATAGATTTGGAGCATTCGGAGGTCGATTCGTGCGGTCAAAGGCATCACGAACTAGAGTTTGTACCAGATCGAGGTGAGTAATGATTGTAAATATTTTCATGAGGGTATGAAACCCCGAATTTGCACATCATTGTGCTATATTGAGGTCATGCACACGACAGATGACTAGCGTGGGGTCGTGAACTATTGGGGATTGTGACTTAGTCCATCTCAAATGACTGTTTTACTGCGTATTTGATTGAAAGCTATTTGCTATCATCATGTTTTGGGCTGAATGCAATCTTTGGGCCACCAAATATTTGAACCCTTCGGGGATTTTATTGATATTTCCTCACTGTTTTGAGTTTAAACCTATTCTCAGTCATGTTATATTCTACTATTTTCAAAACTCAGCCATGTTTACTCTACTTTAACACTTAAAATGATATTCTAAATAATATTTCGGTCTGAGCATCATGTTTTTACTATTGCCCGAGTGGCTTATGTGATTTTGACTGAGTAAGGCCGAGGGCCTGTGTTGTGAGGATATATTTGGGTCGGGTTGCATGCCGCAGCGGTGATACACTAATTTTTATTATGAGACCGAGGGCCTAAGATATGTATGCCACGAGGTGGCTTGTTAATATGAGGTCGAATACCTAGAGATGATGCCACGAGATGGCTTGATCTTGCCCTTGGGCCGTAAGGGGCCCCTCCAGGAGTCTGCACACCCCCAGTGAGCGCGAATATCCATTGTGATGTGAGATATAGTCCGAGGGGCTGGTATTATTCTGAGATATTTCCCGAGGGGTGGATTTGTTGACACTGTGCCCGAGAGGAGAACCTTTATGTGTTTATCTTTCTTATTTGCCTGTCATTTACCTGTTTAATTGTGTATTTGTGCCCGAGGGGTGGATTTTCTATGCTTATCTGTTCTAATTATTTTGCATTCAATTGCTTAACTGTTAAAAAGTCATTTTAAAGAAGTGCTTAAAGAGATTTCCCAGCTTTATTGCTTTCTTACTGGTTTTGTACTACTCTATACAACATGTTGATGTACTTTACGTGTTTTCATACTACTCAACTTTTATTTACCTTTATTACTCACTGAGTTGGAGTACTCACTTTACTCCCTACACCTTTTGTGCAGATTCAGGTATTTCTGCACCCAGTAGCGGGTATTGGCTGAGCAGAGGCAGTGTCATTGGAGTTTAGAGAGGTAGCTGCCCAACGTCCGTAGCACTGCTTTACTCCCTCCTGATGTCATTAGACTATATTCAGTATATTTCCAGAATCCTATTGTATTTTAGATCTTAGTAGATGCTCGTGACTTGTGACACCCCGATGTCGGGCTATGTCTATTTCGCAATTGTATTATTCATCGTATTTTGGGGATTTCTATTTTGTTGGAGACTTAAATTGTATCATTTTAATTGCTTAAAATGAATTGGGAGTGTGTCGGCTTGCCTTGTCTTCATGAGAGGCGCCATCATGATCGGGTCTGGGTTTTAGTGTCGTGACAAGTTGGTATCAGAGCCTAGATTACATAGGTCTCATGAGTCATGAGCAAGTTTAATAGAGTCTCGCGGATCGGTATGGAGACGTCTGTATTTATCCTCGAGAGGCTGCAGAACCTTTAGGAAAACTTCACATTCTTGAATTCTTATCGTGCGTCCTTGATTCAGCTTGAAATGTAACTCTTTAAATTCCTTCCACGCGTTCGTATGCGCACGTAAGCGCTCTGTATTAGATGTGCATCGATGGCTTGTGATTCCCTGATCGAGGGGCGAGATTTGATCTCCGTGTGTTGATGTTGGGCTAGTCAGGAAGACTTGAGGCCAAATTGTTACCTATAGCTTGAGCATCGAGGTGCTGATTGTGTGAGCACGTATTTTTGAACTTATATGTTTGGTAGTGTCCCTATTAGTAGAAGTGATGGCTGGATAGCAATGCAATGAGTATTTTATGACTGCGAGATGTATTTCTATGATTTGGAAGCGTCGAGAAGAGTCTGCTGGAGGGTAGAAGAGCTATTAGGTGCTTGATTTCCATCTTGATATGAGGGTAGCCCCGAGTTATGTATTTGTAAAGAATTTTTTCATGTTTCCTAGTTGGGAGTGAAGTAAATTTCATGTTACGGTATGAGTTCAGACTCAGGAAGTTTAAGTGGCTGCGTAATGTTTATGACGGTGGAAGGTATACGAAAATGTTAGTTTGAGGCAAAACAGGTGGGTTATCTCCTGCGAATTGTTCTGAAGTTTGTGTAATCCCTTATTTCATTTATTGGAAGATCTCTGTTACCAGGGGAATATATGTGTTGCAATTTAAATTTGGTTCGCTTAAGAGAGTGGGTTTAACTATTGCGAGAGTGAATGCGTTTGGGCCGTAAGGGGCCCCTCTAGGAGTCTGCACACCCCAGTGAGTGCGGGTACCCATTGTGATGTGAGATATAGTCCGAGGGGCTGATATTGTTCTGAGATATTGCTGAGGCATGGATTTGTTGACACTGTGCCCAAGGGGCGAATTTGTTGACACTATGCCCGAGAGGCGAACCTTTATGTGTTTATCTTTCTTATTTGTCTATCATTTACCTGTTTAATTGTGTATTTGTGCCCGAGGGGTGGATTTTCTGTGCTTATCTGTTCTAATTTTTTTGCATTCAATTGCTTAACTGTTAAAAAGTCATTTTTAAAGAAGTTTAAACTGAGCTATGATGCTTAAAGAGATTTCTTAGCTCATTGCTTTCTTACTGGTTTTGTACTACTCTATACTACATGTTGATGTACTTGACGTGTTTTCATACCGCTCAGCTCACATTTACCTTTATTAATCACTAAGTTGGAGTACTCACTTTACTCCCTACACCTTGTGTGCAGATTCAGGTATTTTTGTACCCGGTAGCGGGTATTGGCTGAGCAGAGGCAGAGTTATTGGAGTTTAGCGAGGTAGCTGCCCGACATCCGCAGCACTTGTATTTTACATCTTAGTAAATGCTCGTGACTTGTGACACCCCGATGTCGGGCTATGTCTATTCCGCAATTGTATTATTCATCTTATCTTGGGGATTTCTATTATGTTGGAGACTTAAATTGTATTATTTTAATTCCTTAAAATAAAGTGGGAGTGTGTCAGCTGGCCTTGACTTCACGAGAGACGCCATCACGATCGGGTATGGGTTTTGGGGTCGTGACAGATGAACATGTTCAACAACAAGGTGGAGAGGAATAATCTAGCATTTATAGACTGAATAAAGATGGAAATGATAAAGAGAAAGGTGCAGATGATCAAATTGTTGGTACTGAAAAACATGCACCGAGTTGTGCTTTGGAAAGTGACATTGAAAAAGGCAATTTGTTTGGCGATGGATATCTAGCACTTGTTGGTACTTTAGAACTGAAAACGAGTGATGTGTTTAGCACTATTGGGAAAGACGATCAGTTTGAAGAAGGACTAGCAATTTGCAATGAATTTGCAGGTGATGATACATAGGAAATTGTCACTACAGGTATAAAGTGTGAAGTTTATAATAGTTCAATAATAACTTATATAGGAGTAGAAGTTCCGTTTCATGTTTTGTATTTTTTTGTTATATTTTTTATGGACTTCAGCATTATTTTTGGATTTGAATTTGTGTTTTGTTTTTTGTAAAAACTGCAGCATGTTTTTTGCTAAAACTTTTTGTTTTTGTAACTGTCGAACTTCAGCTCTAGAGCTAAAATTTTTGTTTGTGACTGGCGAACTTCAGCCTTATTAGAGTTGAAGTTTTAACTGATTTTTTTGATAATATCCTGTAGTGAAATTTTTACTGCAGGTATAAATTTTTTCTATGTTATATATGTAGAAAAACTAGTTGATCTATTCCCCCTCATTATGAATATGCAGTGAAAGTTGAAACTAGTTGTGGTTCAATTGACACAACTCAAAAACTCTATGATAATGTTGAATTGAATAAAGGTAGAGTTGAGAAAAACCTTCCAGAGAATACTCCAATGCTCCCTGACATTGGTGCACAATTAAATGAAACTGGAACTGCTGATATCGACAATGGCATGCAGCCTATGGAAACCACAGTGGAAGACAAACGTCAAGGTATTCTATAGATCATGAATTTATTACATTTGATCGAAGTATATCTTTTACACTTTGAAATTTACATACTTTATTTTCTATGTTATGTTTTTGAATGATTTTTTTCAGAAAGACTCGAGGCAGCTCAAAGAATTTGGTGAGCTTATGCAGCTATATTAGAAAGGAGAAATACATTTATTCATACCTATTGGGTCACAGACATGTGTGAAGTGTGTTGGTATTATGTTATAAAATTTAGTCAGTATTATTTAGTTGTTTTTTGCATGAAGATACATGCATATCTGAAGGTAAAGGAAGTGGATCTATTGGAATTCAAACACCATATGTGTCTCAACACTTAGACCAGGTAGTTATTTTCTGCAATTCGATTACAAGCTATTATTTTGCCTAATGTATTTTTGTATCAGTTTTATTTATGTTTATATTTTCCTTGCTTTTGCAGATCTCATATGATGCATCGCAACTTCTTCCAAATCCTAAGAGAAGGAAGATTTCCAATTCTCCTATATGTATGAGACGACCCAAACAGTGACACCTATTTTAAATGAATTATGTGCTTCTAAAGCCTTAAAAACCTCATTTAGAGTCGCCTAAACAGTCTGGGCGCGTAGCCGGAAAGCTTAAATATGACATTCTGTGGAAAATGCTAAGTTTTGATATTAAAATGAATAAATTTGACTTTAGTCAACTTTTTGGGTAAACGGACCAGGACCCGTGATTTGACGGTCCAGGAGGGTCCATAGGAAAATATGTGACTCAGGCGTATGCCCGAAATTTAATTTCGAGGTCCCGAGCCCAAGAAATGAATTTTTAAAAGAAATTGTTTTTCTGAAATTGTTAAGGAAAACTGAAATGATATTTGATTGGAACGTGTTGGTATCGGGCTCGTATTTTGGTTTCGGCACCCGGTACAGGTCTTATATGTGAATTAAGATGTTTCTGTAAAGTTTGGTTAAAAACAACCATCGTTTGAAGTGTTTCAGACTTAAAGTTCTAAATTTGAAACTTGATGAAGTTTTGGAGAAATTCTTGATTTTTGAGGTTTGATTCATTGTTTTAAGGTTATTTAGGCGATTTGATTGCACAGATAAGTTCGTATGATGTTGTTGAGTTAGTGCATGTATTTGGTTAGGAGCCTCGAGGGCTCGAGAGTGTTTCAGGATGGTTTTTGGCCTAAGAAGTGTTGCAGGTTTCTGCTGTTAGAGCCCAGGGATTTTACCCTTCGCGTTCGCGTGGCCTCACTCGCGAACGTGTGAGGAAAAGATCCCAGGTGCCCAGTTTCTTCATCGCGAATGCAAGATTTGGGACGCAAACGCAAAGCTCAAGGGGGAAACCCTTCGCGAACACGATCCCCCACTCGTGAACGCGTAGGGTACAGGGGAAGGGGCGACCAGTTGTTCTACGCGAACGTGTCTATGTTTACACGACGTGAGGCTCCAGGAGAATTACTCTCTGCGAACGCGAGCTACTGTACGTGAACGCGAAGGCCTATGGGCAGAGCGAGCTACTGTACAGTGTCATTACGGGATTCACCAAAAATATCACAAAACCTTTCTTCTCAAGGCTCTTAGGCGACCATTGAAGCGATTCTTCACCAAAATCTCTTGGGTTAGTAATCCTTAACTTATTTTCTTTCATTTCCTTCAACATCTATTGAAATCCTAGGCCAAAAACATGTGATTTAAGGTAGAAAATTGGGTATTTGGGTAGAGTTAGGGCTTTTTTATTTTTCTTGATTTAAACCTCGTTTTGGGGTCGAATTTGAAGACAAATTATATATTTGGGATCGTGGGTGAATGGGGGATTTGATTTTGGCCCGAACCTTGGGTTGTGACCAAGCGGGTTCGGGGTCAATTTTTGAATTTCGGGAAAAAATGATGGAAAAGCTGTAATTAGGCATTAGGTTCATATTGTTTAGAATTTATTGATATATTGAAGTCATTATCGTATAGATACGATTTATTTGGAGTCAAACTCGAGAGGAAAAGCGGTAATTGAGGAGTGAATTGGCCGTGGAAGTTTAAGGTAAGTGTCCGGTCTAATCCAAGCTTGAGGGATTTGGAGTTGAGTCATATTTGCTATTTGCTTCTTAATTGTGTATGACGTATAGACGTGATAATGAATATCTATATGTTGGTGTCGAGCATGACCGTGAGTCCTAAGTTGATTATTGTTGTGTTCTTAAGTGACACTTCGGATGTTTAATTGATGATTCTTGATCTTGAGTAAAGATTTAGTTTAACCTCATGGACTTTATTCATGCCTAAGGAATTGGTTATAGCTGGATGTTCCCTTGCCGGGAAATTTCTATGTTGTTTTGTTCCCTTGCTGGGATTTTGTTGTGAATTTGTGTTGGAATGAAAAGGGAGCGGGTGGTACGCCTACCAGAAGTTATTAATGAGACCGGAGCAGTTGGTACGCCTACCATAAGTTATTAGTGAAAGGGGAGCGGGTGGTACGCCTACTATAAGTTATTAATGAAAAGGGAGCGGGTGGTATGCCTACCACATGTTATCGATGAAATGTGAGCGGGTGGTACGCCTACCACAAGTTATTGATGAAAAGGGAGCGGGTGGTATGCCTACCATATGTTATTGATGTAATGTGAGCGGGAGGTACACCTACCAAAGAAATATGAGAAATGGGATCAGGTTGCACGCCTGCAATGAGATGTGTACTGACAGTGAATCTGTTTTATTTCCCATATCCGTGTTAGAGCTAAATTATTGATGTTTCCATTATTATTCTTTTTGAAGTTCTGTATTATCTGCTATCCCCAAAGCATTTTCCCCTCCCATTAAAATGTTTATTCTTATTTATTTTCTGCTGTATATGAATATAACTACACAGGTTTATCTGGAGTCTGTTCTTAGCCTCGTCACTACCTCGCTGGGGTTAGGCTAGACACTCATCAGCACATAGGGTCGATTGTGCTGATGCTACACTCTGTGCTCTTTTGCACAGATCTAGGTGTCGGAGCAGCTTACAATGCGCAACAGTAGTCAAGGAGCCAACCTTTTGTCCAGGAGACTCCGAGCTAGCCTTGTTGGCGTACGCAGGCCCGATGTCTCTTCTACCAGTTTTCATGTTCTGTTGAGATTTGTGTTCAAGACAGACTATGTCCTTTATTTCAAACTCTTATTTGTAGTAATTCTAGACAGTCCGTGTATTGTTGCGACACCAGGTGCTGGGTAGAGACTTGTATTGGTTTTCTAGATGCTATTTCTATATTTAGTTTAGACTTCTACTAAATTTTACTTTTCGTTGTCTTTAATTGCTTATTCATTGATAATTTAATTGTTTAATCATGTATAAAACGAGATGGGTTAATGTTGGCAAAGGTTCTTAGCTTGCCTAGCTTCCACGAGTAAGCGCCATCACGACTCCCGAGGGTTGGAATTCCGGGTCGTGACAAGTTGGTATCAGAGCTCTAGGTTACATAGGTGTCACTACTCACGGACAAGCT
The DNA here is from genome assembly GCA_026770625.1 of Nicotiana glauca. Taxonomy (NCBI): domain Eukaryota; kingdom Viridiplantae; phylum Streptophyta; class Magnoliopsida; order Solanales; family Solanaceae; genus Nicotiana; species Nicotiana glauca. Next base: position 57,492 of record MU703433.1, read on the forward strand.
TAGTAGAGTCTGAGGTATCGCTACGGAGACGTCTGTATTTATCCCCGAGAAGCTACAGAGTTAGGAAAAGTTTCACATTTGTTCTTTCTTGTTGGGCGGTTTGGCTTCTCAATGCTAATTGAATTTCTACTCTGTTCTTTCACAGATGGCGAGAACACATGCTTTCTCATCTACTGATCAGCAGTCTGAGCCCTAGGCAGCTCCTACTAGGGGCAAAAGGCGAGGCCGAGTCCTTGCTAGAGGTGGAGGTAGAGGTAGAGGCAGAGCTTAGCCCCGAGTAGTAGCACCAGTGGCAGAGCCTCAGGTTGATTTTGACGAGGATGTTTCGGCCCTAGAAGTTCCAGTGGGCCCAGAGAGGGGTTTATTTCTACCCCAGTTCTTCAGGACGCTCTGGACCGGTTGGTAGGCCTCATGGAGAGTGTCACTCGAGCAAGTTTACTTCATATAGCACCAGCCATCTCTCAGGCTGGAGGAGGGGCCCAGACTCCTGCTACTCGCACTCCAGAGCAGGTAGCTCCTCAGATTCAGACTCTAGTGGCTCAGCTAGTAAGTGCGGTACAACTGGGTGTGATAGCCCAGACCGGCGATGGCGCAGCCATATCTACTAATGCTTTGTGGATACTGGACAAGTTCACCAAGTTCTTCACTTCTACATTCAGATGTGCATCTATCGAGGATCCCCAAGACTATCTTTACAACTTCCACGAGGTTCTTCGGAACATGGGGATTGTTGGTACCAATGGGGTCGACTTTTCTACATTTCGCTTGTCTGGATCCTCCAAGACTTGGTGGAGGGATTATTGCTTAGCTAGACCAGCCAGGTCGTCAGCCTTGACCTGGGAGCAGTTTTTAGTGTTATTTCTAGAGAAGTTTCTCCCCATTAACCAGCAAGAGGCCTATCGGAGGCAGATCGAGCATCTTTATCTGGGATCCATGACTGTCACCTAGTACGAGACTAGATTCATAGATTTGACTCACCATGCCCTTGTTATACTTCCCATTGAGAGGGAGAGAGTGGGGCGGTTTATTGATGGACTCATTCAGCCGATTCGTCTCTAGATGGCTAGAGAGACTGGGAGCGAGATATCCTCCCAGGAGACGGCCAATGTGGCCCGGAGGATTGAGATGGTATTATCACAGGGAGGTGGTCATGGGGTAGACAAGAGACCCCATCATTCAGGTCGATTCAGTGGTACCTCGTATGGAGGTAGAGATTCACATGGTAGAGGCCATCCTCCTAGGTCCTTCAGTCAGCTCTTCAGGTTTCTCATGGTGCTTCAGGCAACCGTGGTCCTCAGATGCAGTACTCTGACCAGTAGTCTTTTAGTGCACCACTGCTTCAGAGTTTCCAGGGTCGTCAGACCCAGCAGCGGAGGGCTTGTTTTACTTGTGGCGACACGAGGCATATTGCTAGGTATTGCCCTCGCGCACCAGGTGATCCTCAGCATTAGAGTTCTCGTGCGATGGTATAGGCACCAAGTATTCCACAGCCGCCCAGCCAGCTAGAGGTGGGGGTAAAGGTGCTAGAGGTGGAGATAGAGGTCCTAGAGGTGGAGCTAAGACCATTAGAGGTGGAGGCCAGCTGGCAGCAGACCGATTTAGAGATGTGGTTCAGGGTGGTAGGGCCCAGCCCCGCTGTTATGCTTTTTAGGCCAGGCCCGAGGCTGAGGCTTTAGATGCAGTTATTATAGGTATGGTTCTAGTTTGTGATAGAGATTCTTTAGTGTTATTTGATCTAGGGTCTACGTATTCGTATGTATCATGTTATTTTGCACTGTGCCTGGTCATGCCTAGAGATTCATTGAGTATCCCTGTTTATGTGTCTACACCGGTGGGTGATTCTGTCGTGGTCGATCGGGTCCACCGTTCTTGTATTGTAGTGATTGGGGTCTTAAGACTCGTGTAGAATTGTTGCTTTTAGATGTGGTTGACTTTGATATTATATTGGGATGGACTGGTTATCACCTTACCACACTATCTTGGACTGTCATGCCAAGACTGTGACCTTAACTTTACCGCGTATGCCTTGTTTAGAGTGGAGAGGTACTCCATATCATTCTACCCGCAGTGTTATCTCATATGTGAAGGCTCGGCATATGGTCGAGAAGGGATATTTGGCCTATTTGGCTTATGTTCCCGATTCCAGTGCTGAGGTCCCTTTTATTGATTCTGTGCCCATTGTCCGGGAGTTTCCTGATGTTTTCCCTTCAGACCTGCCGGGTATTCCACCCAATAAGGATATTGATTTTTGCATTGATTTGGCTTCGGGCACTCAGCCCATTTCTATCCCTCCATATCGTATGGCCCCGCCGGAGTTGAAAGTGTTAAAGGAATAGTTGCAGGATTTGCTTGAGAAGGATTTCATTAGACCCAGTGTTTCACCTTGGGGTGCGCCGGTGTTATTTGTCAAGAAGAAGGATGGAACAATGAGAATGTGTATTGATTACCAGCAATTAAACAAGGTGACAATCAAGAATAAGTATCCGCTGCCGAGGATTGATGATTTGTTCGATCAGCTTCAGGGTGCCAAGGTATTTTCAAAGATCGACTTGCGGTCAGGCTACCATCAATTGAGGATTAGGGCATCCGATGTCTCTAAGACAGCTTTTCGCGCTCGGTATGGGCATTATGAGTTTTTGGTTATGTCATTCGGGTTGACAAATGCCCCAGCAACTTTTATGGATCTGATGAACCGAGTGTTCATGCCTTATTTGGACTCATTCGTGATAGTCTTTATTGATGATATATTGATATTCCCGCAGTCAGGAGGAGCATGGGAAACACCTTAGAGTGGTTCTTCAGACTCTGAGGGACAGTCATTTACATGCCAAGTTCTCTAAGTGTGAGTTATGGTTGAGTTCGGTTGCATTTCTAGGTCACGTTGTATCAGCAGAGGGTATTTAGGTGGACCCGAATAAGATTGAGCTAGTCAAGAGCTGGCCTAGACCAGCATCAGCTATAAAGATTTAGAGTTTCTTGGGATTGGCAGGCTACTATCGTCGGTTTATGGAGGGGTTTTCATCTATTGTAGCCCCGATGACCAGATTGACCCAGAAGGGTGCCCAGTTCAGGTGGTCGGATGAGTGTGAGGCAAGCTTTCAGAAGCTCAAGATAGCTCTGACTACGGCACCGGTGTTGGTTTTGCCCATAGGTTCAGGATCTTACACAGTATATTGTGATGCTTCTCGTATTAGGCTTGGTGCAGTATTGATGCAGGATGGCAAGGTCATTGCCTATGCTTCGAGGCAGTTAAAGATTCATGAGAAGAACTATCTGGTTCACGATTTGGAGTTGGCAGCCATAGTTCACGCATTGAAGATTTGGAGGCATTATTTGTATGGCGTGGCATGTGAGGTGTTCACGGATCACAAGAGTCTTCAGTACTTGTTCAAGCAAAATGAGTTAAATTTGAGGCAGAGAAGGTGGTTGGAGTTGTTGAAAGATTATGATATCACCATCTTAAATCACCCAGGAAAGACCAATGTGGTGGCTGATGCGTTGAGTAGGAAGTCAGCCAGTATGGACAGCCTTGCTTATATTCTTGTCAGTGAGAAGTTGCTTACTTTGGATTTTCAGGCTTTGGCCAATCAGTTCATGAGACTTGATGTTTCTGAGACCAGTCGTGTGTTGTCTTGCACGGTCACTCGTTCTTCGTTATTGGAGCGTATCCGTGATTGGTAGTATGATGATCCCCATTTGTATGTCCTTAGAGACACGGTGCAGCGTGGAGGTGCCAGGCGGGTTACCTTAGATGATGATGGAGTTTTGAGATTGTAGGGTCGAGTTTGTGTGTCTAATGCGGATAGGCTTCGAGAGTTGATTTTAGAGGAGGCCTATAGTTCCCAGTACTCTATTCATCCGGGCGCCACGAAGATGTATCAGGACTTACGACAACATTACTGGTGGCGTAGAATGAAGAAGGATATCGTTGCATATGTGGCTCGATGTTGGAATTGTCAGTAGGTTAAGTATGAGCATAAGAGTCCTGGTGGTTTATTTTAGAGGATTGAGCTTCCTGAGTGGAAGTGGGAGCGGATCAATGTGGACTTCGTTATTGGACTTTCACTGACTCGGAAGAAGTTCGATGCAGTCGCATTTCATTCTTGTGGCAGTCTCCTATTCTTCTGAGAGGTTTGCTGAGATCTATATTTGGGAGATTGTTCGCCTTCATAGTGTGCCCATATCTATCATCTCAGATCGGGGTACGCAGTTTACCTCGCGCTTCTGGAGAGCATTCCAGCGAGAGTTGGGCATACGGGTTGAGTTGAGCACAACGTTTCATCCCCAGACGGATGGTCTGTCTGAGCAAACTATTCAAATTTTGGAGGATTTGCTCCGAGCTTGTGTTATTGACTTTAGAGGTTCGTGCGATTAGTTTTTGCCCTTAGTGGAGTTGGCCTACAACAACAACTACCAGTTGAGTATCCAGATGGCTCCTTATGATGTCTTATATGGTAGGCGGTGTCGGTCTCCAGTCAGATGGTTTGAGCCGGGAGAGGCTCGGTTGTTGGGTACAGAGTTGTTTCAGGAGGCCTTGGACAAGGTCAGGATCATTTAGGATAGGCTTCGTTCAGCTTAGTCTAGGAAAAAGAGTTATACAGACCGCAAGGTTCGAGATGTGGCTTTTATGGTTGGTCAGCGGGTATTGCTACGAGTGTCGCCTATAAAGGGCGTGATGAGGTTTGGTAAGAAGGGCAAGCTTAGCCCTAGGTTCATTGATCCATTTGAGATTCTTGATCGAGTGGGATAGGTGGCTTATAGACTTGCTTTGCCGCCAAGCTTATCATCCGTGCATCTAGTGTTTCATGTGTCCATGTTTCGGAGCTATCACGGCGATCCAGCCCACGTGTTAGATTTCAGCACTGTCCAGTTGGACAAGGACTTGTCTTATGAGGAGGAGCCGGTAGCTATTATAGACCGGTAGGTTCGTCAGTTGAGATCCTATCGTTTCCCTTCTGTTCATGTTTAGTGGAGAGGTCATCCTCCTAAGGGATCGACCTGGGAGTCCGAGTCCGATATGCGGAGCAGTTATCCTCATCTTTTCCCCAACTTAGGTACTTCTTTCTTTTGTCCGTTCGAGGACGAACAATTATTTTAGAGGCAGAGAATGTGGTGATTTGGGTCATCACTTGTTTTAAATGAATTCTGTGCTTTGGAGGCCTTGAAAACCTAATTTAGAGTTGGCTCAATTTGCGTGCATAGTCCGGGCGCGTAGCTGGAAAACTTAAATATGAAATTCTATGCAAAATGCTAAGTTTTGATATTAAAATGAATAAATTTGACTTTGGTCAACTTTTTGGGTAAACGGACCCGGACTCATGATTTGATGGTCCCGGAGTGTATGTAGGAAAATATGGGACTTGGGCGTATGCCCGGAATCAAATTCTGAGGTCCCGAGCCCGAGAAATGAATTTTTGAAAGAAATTGTTTTTCTAAAATTGTTAAGGAAAACTGGAATGATATTTGATTGGAACGTGTTGGTATCGGGCCCGTATTTTGGTTCCGGCGGCCGGTACCGGTCTTATATGTGAATTAAGATTTTTCTATAAAATTTGGTTAAAAACGGACGTTGTTTGACATGTTTCGGACTTAAAGTTCTAAATTTGAAACTTGGTGAAGGTTTGGAGAAATTCTTGATTTTTGAGGTTTGATTCATTGTTTTGAGGTTATTTAGGCGATTTGATCACACAGATAAGTTCGTATGGTGTTGTTCAGTTAGTGTATGTGTTTGGTTAGGAGCCCCGAGGGCTCCAGAGTGTTTCAGAGGTATTTCGAGATGGTTTTTAGCCTAAGAAGTGTTGCAGGTTTTTGCTGTTAGTGCCCATGGATTTTACCCTTCGCGTTCGCGTAGCCTCACTCGCAAACGCGTAAGGAAAATATCCTAGGTGCCCAGTTTCTTCATCGCGAACGCGAGATTTGGGATGCGAATGCGAAGCTCAGGGGGGTGACCCTTCGCGAACGCGACCCCCCACTTGGGAACGTGTAGAGTACAGGGGGAAAGGGCCACCAGTTGTTCTACGTGAACGCGTCTATGTTCACGTGAATGCGAGGCTCCAGGAGAATTACTCTCCGTGAATGCGAGCCACTATACGCGAACGCGAAGGCCTGTGGGCCTGACTCATCGCGAACGCGTGAGTCAGTCGTAAACCCAAAAAAGAAATTCCACCCAGTTAATTTTAAAATTCCAGAACAGTGTCATTACGGGATTCATCAAAAATTTCACAAAATCTTTCTTCTCTAAGATCTTAGGCAACCATTGAAGCGATTCTTCACCAAAATCTCTTGGGTTAGTAATCCTTAACTTATTTTCTTTCATTTCCTTCAACATCTATTGAAATCCTAGGCCAAAATCATGTGATTTAAGGTAGAAAATTGGGTATTTGGGTAGAGTTAGGGCTTTTTGATTTTTCTTGATTTAGACCTTGTTTTGGGGTCGAATTTGAAGACAAATTATATATTTGGGCTCGTGGGTGAATGGGGGATTTGATTTTGGTCCGAACCTCGGGTTTTGACCAAGCGGGCTCGGGTCAATTTTTGAGTTTTTGGAAAAATGATGGAAAAGCTGTAATTAGGCATTGGGTTCGTATTGTTTAGCATTTATTGATATATTGAAGTCATTATTGTATAGATACAATTGATTCGGAGCCAAACTCGAGAGGAAAAGCGGTAATTGAGGAGTGAATTGGCAGTGGCAGTTTGAGGTAAGTGTCCAGTCTAACCCTAGCTTGAGGGATTAGGAGTTGAGTCATATTTGCTATTTGCTTCTCGATTGAGTACGACATATAGGCATGGTGACGAGTATCTATACGTTGGTGTCGAGCATGACTGTGAGTCCTAAGTTGATTATTGTTGTGTTCTTAAGTGACACTTCGGATGTTTAATTGATGATTCTTGATCTTGAATAAATATTTAGTTTAACCTCATGGACATTATTTATGCTTAAGGAATTGGTTATAGCTGGATGTTCCCTTGCCGGGAAATTTCTATGTTATTTTGTACCCTTGCCGGGATTTTGTTGTGAATTTGTGTTGGAATGAAAAGGGAGCGGGTGGTACGCCACCACAAGTTATTAATGAGAAGGGAGTGGGTGGTACGCCTACCATAAGTTATTAGTGAAAAGGGAGCGGGTGGTACGCCTATCACAAGTTATTAATTAAAAGAGAGAGGGTGGTACGCCTACCACAATTTATTGATGAAATGGGAACGGGTGGTATGCCTACCACGAGATTTGATGAAATGGGAGTGGGTGGTATGCCTACTACAGAAATATGAGAAATGGGATCGGGTTGCACTCCTGCAACGAGATGTGTACTGACAGTGAAATATGTTTTATTTCCCATATCCGTGTTAGAGCTAAATTGTTGATTTTCCATTATTATTCTTTTTAAAGTTCTGTACCATCAGCGATCCCCGAAGCATGTTCCCCTCCCATTAAAATGTTTATTCTTATTTATTTTCCGCTGTATATGAATATAACTATACAGGTTTATCTGGAGTCTGGTCCTAGCCTCGTCACTACTTCGTCGGGGTTAGGCCAGACACTTACCAGCACATAGGGTCGGTTGTGCTGATGCTACACTCTGTGCTCTTTTGCACAGATCCATATGTCGGAGTAGCTTACGGTGCGCAACAGTAGTTAGGGAGCCGACCTTCAGTCCACGAGACTCCGAGGTAGCCTTGGTGGCGTCCGCATGCCCGACGTCTCTTCTATCAATTTTCATGTTCTATTGACATTTGTATTCGAGATAGACTATGTCCTTTATTTCAAACTCTTGTTTGTAGTAATCATAGACACTCCGTGTATTGTTGTGACACTAGGTGCTGGGTAGAGACTTGTATTGGTTTTCTAGACGCTGTTTCTATATTTAGTTCAGACTTCCACTAAATTTTACTTTTCATTGTCTTTATTTGCTTATTCATTGGTAATTTAATTGTTTAATCATGTATAAAACGAGATGGGTTAATGTTGGCAAATGTTCTTGCCTTGCCTAGCTTCCACGAGTACGCGCCATCACGACTCCCGAGGGTGGAAATTTCGGGTCGTGACAATATGACATCAGTGATATCCCCAATTTCAATTTATGTTCATTTTCACTTGGTTGTACACAAGGTACTGATTTAGAAGGTAATTCTGTTGCTGCCGTTTTTCATGAAGAGAGACATGAACGTCGTGAAAAATAGGGAGTTGGTCAAGTATCTACCACGAAGGCTGTGGTTTTTCCCCCCTACTGCTGAATAACAGCAATTAGTTATGATGGAACAGCAGGAAGAGCAAGAAAAAGGAAAACTAGATAATAAAGGGAAAAGGATTTGTATGGAGAGTATTTAGTTGAGATCTCCTTACGTAGTTCATAAACAAAAGCAAAGGGGGCAAGATTGGAAAGTAGGAAAGACTACACGAAGGTGTCCCTTCCATTATGTTAATCAAGACAATGGATTGATGCAAAGATTTATAGAGTAGTTGGAGATGGATGCCGATGAATATGATTCCAATCCATTCAGATTAGCTGGAGTTGATATTGCAAAAGCATTCTTTACCGAGCTTATGGATCCTAACTCTGATCTTACGGATGAAGTAAGCTATTAAGTTTATTTTTTGAATTGGTTTTCAACTGTATTTCCAAAAACTTCAGCTTATTTTTTATAGTAAAGTTTTTGTATTGTAATTTGGAAAACTTCAGCTTTATTCATAGTAAACTGCTGAAGTTTTTAGCTTATTTGCTAAAACATTAGCCTAACCGTGCTGAAGTTTTTGACATTCATTCTCTAGTTTTTTTCAAAACTTTTAAATAAAACATGCTAAAGTTTTTTAGATTATTTTCTAACACTTCAAACTGAATATGCTTAAGTTTTTGTCATGTTGTTTGTAGTTTTGTAATGCGTTTTTTTTAAACTTCATAGTTATGAACGCTGAAGTTATTATTTTACATGTTATCATTTGTTGTTGTTCATTTGCAGCATATGGATGTGCGCATATATTACTTGCGCAAAAAATATTGCTATCACCTTCTAGGTTATCCAAATTCAAGATGTGCAGTAACATATTTAATTTTTGATTAGTATATGACTAAGTTGGCTGGTATTCATCCTTTAGAAGAATAGAAGGAGAAAATTAGAAAAAGGAAGGAAAAGAGAATGGAGGATAAAAAAAGAGCAAATCAAAGAAAAAGAAGATATCCAAACAACAGGCTGAAGAAGAAGAAGAAGAAGAAGAAGCAGTTATTCAGCCATTTACGGACTTTATTTTGGTTTATTGAAGAATCAACGAATGAAAAGGTGGCCAACTACGTAAAAGGCCTCGACCTTTCCTGTGGTATCTAATGGGCATCTGCCAGAAAAGTATTCTTTCCATTTCGACATAAGCCAAGGACGGGACAGAGATCTACGCACTACTTTTTTGGAGTTCTGGACTTTAAAGATAAAACTATATATGTGTATGATTTCATGGGCAGTGTAACATATGATTGTATGCTAGAACATGTTAGAAATTATGCCCGGTTGATCCCACACTGTCTCAAATGCTTGGGCTTTGGGACATACAATAAATTGTATGGGAAAAGTCCTGTGGAAAAATTTCAAATTAAGTTGATGAACACACCGTTGTAGGGTAACAAGTACGTGTTTCACATATGTTTTACTATGTATCTTATGTTTATTATTTTTTGCCCATGTGTTAACTATTCATCAATTTATTTTTAATGTTCTTTTTGTAGTGTTAATTGTGGTATATTTTCTCTTAAGTTCATTGATATGCGGTTGAAGAAAGAAGATATCTTCAATTTTGATCAAAGTCAGGCATTGACATTTCAGGAGAGAATTGGCTGCCAATCTTTGGGCTCATGGAAAGTGGAAATAAGATAGCGGCTATGAACTCCAGAAGAACAACAAGGACATGATTATGGAGATTTTTAAGAGACTCTGTGTGAATTTTTTGACTACAGGATTGGGTGCAAATAATTTGGACTTTGTGAATATACATTAATTATCTTTTTAGTTGATTTTTGTTCAAACAAATATGTTTGTGTCTTTTATCATGAATTTAAAGAAAAATTTTGTTGAAAAAACTTAAGCATGAAGTAAATTACTTCTGCTTTTTAAGCTTAATTTTTGGTTAAAAGTCATAACAAAAGTGTCGACTGTAGGACAAAAATTTCAGCTTATCAAGTGCTGAAGTTTTTAGAAATGCACGAAATAACTTCAGCAGTTTGTGCTTAAATTTTTTTAAAAAGCTCTACAATAAAAACTATTGAATGCAGGACAAAAACTTTAACTTATCAAGTGCTGAAGTTTTTAGAAATACACTAAAAAACTTCAGCAGTTTTTGCTGAAGTTTTTTTGAAAAAGTTTTACGACAAAACTATTGAATCCAGGACAAAAACTTCAGCTTATCAAGTGCTGAAGTGTTTAGAAATATACTAAAAAACTTCAGCACATTGGGCTGAAGTTTTTTGAACAAGATTTACTACAAAAACTTCAGTATGTTTTGGTATTTTTTTTAACTTGATACTTATCTTTTTTGCATTTACTAGCTGCTTTTTATCATTTATCACCTATATCACCTACTTCATCTTTCATTTAAATTTCTCTGACCATATAGTAAATGAAATTACTTTTTTACTATAGAAAAACCGTGGCCTTATTTTATACTATTTTTTTTATTGCATTTACCACTTACTTGTTCTACCACCTGCTTATCTTGTTACATTCAATTTCTCTAAACAAAAAATAGTTAACAATCTCTTCAGTATTTGTAGATATTAAATTGATATCTTTTACATTTTACTACTTGATAAATCTAACTTTTAGGAAAAAGAGCAAATTTTCTGGAGCTCGAGTTTTTGATGTGGCCACTCTCCATCACATATGAAGTATTTTGGACTTCTTTTTCATTATCTTTGATTCCTACAAATTCTCAGCTGCACACCAGTAAGCATGTCTTTGCCAATATTTTCTTATTTTTTTTATGAAAGAAGATGGGAATTGCTAAAAAAATCATAGTAGTAAACTTCGTCACCCTGTGTCTGAAAATGCTTTGGTGGAATTAAATTTGGTGAAATGGAGCGTGATTGTCTTATAGCTCATGGTGCTACAGCGAATTTGCATGAATGCCTTTTCACACTTAGTGACTCCTTCCAGATGCACATATGTGGAAAATGCAAGAATATGGTAAATGTAATTCAGAGGTCCGTACAAGGTGGTAAATTAAGGGGCTCGTATTGCCGCTTCTGTGAATCAGTTGAAGACATAGTGAAGGTTGATGTGCATATGGTGCAAAGTTATTATCCCAGGAGCTCTTTAGCATGGGCATATCTCTTAAGTTTGACACTGAGATTTGCTAGTGTCTAGGTTTCATTTGTAAGCATGAAATCATAGTAGTAAAATTATTATGAAAGAAGACGGGAGTTCCTAAAAAAATCATAGTAGTGAATTTCAGTTGGAAGCAAATTTTAGAGTTCTATAACCAAAGGCATACATTGGTATTCGACAGAGAATTGACTGCAAAACTTTGGACTCATGGAATGTGGTTAAAAAACCCAAGAAGAGAAACTAGGACATGACTATGGAGAATATGAAGATACTCTGTGAAATTTTTGAATAGAGAATAACTTGTAAACAAAAAACTATTTTTTTTCAAGGATGTAAGTGAAAACAAAATTAGATTTTGTGAATATACATTATTTTGTGTGAATTATGTGATGTCTTTTAAAATATTTTGTTCTATTCACATTAATTATTTTTTTAGTTAACTTGGATTGATTCAAATATGTTTGTGTCTTTTTTCATGAATTTTAAATATATTTTTGTTGAAATTCAGCATGCTAAACTTCAACATGAAGTAAATAACTTTTGCTTTTTAAGCTGAAGTTTTGGTTTAAAGTCAAAACAAAAGTGTCGACTGTAGGACAAAAACTTCAGCATGAGCTGAAGTTTTTAAAAATACACTAAATAACTTTAGCAGAAACTACTGAAGTGTTTTGAAAAAGCTTTACAACAAAAACTATCGAATCAATGACAAAAACATCAGCTTATCAAGTGCTGCTGAAGTTCTTAGAAATACACTAAATAACTTCAGCAGTTTCTGCGTAAGTTATTTGAAAAAACTTTACGACAAAAATTATTGAATCCAGGACAAAAACTTCAGCTTATAAAGTGCTGAAATTTTTAGAATTATGTACTAAATAACTTCAGCACATTGGGCTGAAGTTATTTGAAAAAGCTTTACGACAAAAACTATTGAATTCGGGATAAAAACTTCAGCTTATCAAGTGCTGAAGTTTTTTAAAAAATGAACTAAATAACTTCAGCACATTGGGCTGAAGTTTTTGAAAAATTTTTACGACAAAACTATTGAATCCACAAGGAAAACTTCAGCTTATGATGTGCTGAAGTTTTTATAAATGAACTAAATAACTTCAACACATTGGGCTGAATTATTGAAAAAGCTTATGACAAAAACTTCAGCATGTTTTGGTATTTTTTTTAACTTGATACTTATCTTTTTTGCATTTACTAGCTACTTTTTGTCTTTTGTCACCTACTTCATCTTTCATTTAAATTCGTTTGACCATATAGTAAATAATCCAAAAAGTTACTTTTTAGGCTAAAATTATTTTTTTACTATAGAAAAGCTATGAGCTTATTAGGGCTGAAGTTACATTTCTTTTTGCATTTACCACATACTTATTTTACCGCCTACTTATCTTGTTTCATTCAATTTCTCTGAACGTAAAATAGTAAAAGCACCTAAAAAGTTACTTTTACATTTATAGATATTAAATTGATTAAGTAAACTATTTGTCTATATTAACAATCTCTTTACTTGAAAATTTCATAGTCATTCATAGACTTCCATCATATTTCTTTAAATTTATATTCATCTTTAGTCTTTTAGCTTTTGTTAAAGAAAGAATGTCTGGTGCAAGCGGAAGTAGGAAGCCTAATATGGACTGGTGCAATCGGAAGTAGGAAGCCTAATATGGATGAAATCATGCAGAAGTGGGAGACTTTGAAGTGTGAATGGTACAATAACAAACCGATGTCTAATCTTATGCTTTTGTTGGATTAAATAAAGGCTGATTGAGAGAGAATCATACCACAATTTTTGCCAATGAATCATTCCAGAACAGGCTTAACTTGGAACATAGTTGTGGAGGTTATTCAACCTCGTTTGACAAGGTTGTGCAGCAGTTTGATAGTTTGTAAGTTTTCCATCGGGGATGACTATTCCAAGCTGCAAAACAACCTGAAAACTTTTCTTTCTCTTATGGACAGAGTAACCGTTGAACAAAGTCAGCTGTGTGATGAATTCAACAAGTTGGAGAATGATCTCGTTGGACTATCTGGTCTTTTTCCTGAGTACCCTATAGTTTTCTCCGTTACTAATGATGATGAGATATTTAGAAAAATTGAGGAGTAGTGTGATGATGATGATGATGCTTAGTGTTTTTAATCCTTTTTTTTATGTTTTAATGTTGTGCTATTATGTTTACTTCAGCATATTCATTAGAGAATATGCTGAATTTATTTGATTCATTTTATATAACTTCAACCTAGAGCCGCTGAAGTTTTTATTTGTACTTTGTGTGTTGTCCTCATCTCTTTCTGTATCAATGTAATTCTCATCCTCTTTCTTCTTATCTTTCTATTACATTATCCTTGTTATTGTTGGTATTTGCTGAAGTTAATGCAATTAGTTAGTTTTTATTTTTAGTTTTTGTAATCCTTTTTTATGTTTTTATACTGTGCTTTTTTGTTTACTTCAGCATATCCATTAGAGAATATGTTGAAGTTATTAAGTTCATTTTTTATAACTTCAGCCTATAGATGCTGAAGCGTTTCTTTGTACATGTGTTTCTTTTGTGTGTTTTACGCGTATGTGTGTGTGTGTGTGTGTGTTTGTTAAGGATAAGTGTTTCACATACTGTAACCTGAAGTTTTTTCTCACTGAAGTCATTGCGTACTTTTTTAAAATGCAACCAAATCTGTAAGACCGCGCAACAAAAATGAGTGATTTGTACTTTAGCAGTATATAAAAGAGTCCAAGAGCTTTTTTTTTTGTTGCTATGAAAAAAATCACATTTCAAATATGTCATAAAATAATGAAAGTCTAAATTCAGACCAAGGATTATTGAAGGTTGGAGTATTTTTCAGTGTGTTTCTTGGAATATGGATGAGGTGCTGGAGAAGATAAGCAAGTTGTTCTATTATGCTCAACTTGCTTACATCGACTGCATTTGGTAGACTTTAATGGTATTGATTCAGTCGAAGGGATATGCCTCTTCTTTTATCTTCTTCCTTGTAAAATCTCTACATCGAGAGATTCTGTGATCTCAGATTGTAAATTTTGTGGTATATCCCATGATTTTTGATCTCCCACGGTATTCACATGTCCTTCATATGTTTTCAACCATGTTTCCTTTGAAAACCAATTTGAGCAGTAATCAGATTTCTGCAAATATCTCTTATTAATAGCAGCAATTGCATGTGGACAGGGCAATACATCAAGTTGGAATTCCAGGCAGTCACAAGTTTTCTTCTTTAAGTCCACAATGAATTTGATTCCTTCACTATTTATTCTATACAACATTGAATCAAGGATATAAAAAGCTGAAGTTAATAAATATACTCACAAATATTTTGCTAGCCAAGTCCATCTTCTTAGTCATCTCTTCTTCTGCCCATATTGATACTCTGTGAAAAGTTTCATTTGCCTTTTTTCTCCGTTCGTAAAACCACTCTCTCAATTTTTCTTGGATGAAATCTCACATTCTTAAAATAGGCATTTCTCTCCCTTTTAGTAAAACGAAATTCATTGATTCTACCATGTTTGTTGTTAGCATATCATAACGTCGACGTGGGAACCATGACCGAGCCCATCTCTCTGGAGGCTCTTCCATTATGTAATTGTATATTTTCTTGTCAACACTTTTGGGTTGGGAGATTAACTGATTAAAATCTCCACATTTGTATGACCTCGCAGCACTTTAAAAAAGATTTATTACCGTAGCTTTTGCATGTCTTTGCTTTAAATTTTTCTCAAAGTGGTAGAGGCAGATACCATGGTGAGCTTCAGGAAAATATTTTCTAATCCCATGTCACGACCCGGATTTCCCACCATCGGGATCCTGATGGCGCCTACTCATGGTTGCTAGGCAAGCCAACTTAATTACCGTTTCCATTACTAAATAATTATTTTAACAGTTCATAGAATCAATATAGAACATGAAATGTAATAAGGACAATAGCGTAAGTCTGATTTATAAATACGAATCAAAATGCAGAACAGTCATTAAAAGCCTCTACCCAAGATTTGGTGTCACATTACTCACGAACTACTAAAGATGTACTAAAAACAATGGTCTAAAAGAAATATATAAGATGTCTATCTCGAAAACAATGAGGCAGCAGTCTAAAAGAGAACATAAAGAAGAGACGTCGGGCCTGCGGACGCTTGCAAGGATACTTCAGTCTCGTATAAATAAAATCATGCTCCCATACTACTGCTGCTGCTACTCCTCAAAACCTGGACCTGTGCAAAAATGCACAGAAGTGTAGCATCAGCAAAATCGACCCCATGTGCTGGTAAGTGTCTAGCCTAACCGCGGCGAAGTAGTGACGAGGCTAGACTGGACACCATATAAACCTGTGCAGTTATAAATATACAACGGAAACGAAATGCCAACAACTAACAATGTGGGAGGGGGAAACATACTATGAGAAGATAACATAAATAACAGAAATCCCGAATAACAACTAAAGCAGCTTAGATTCACAATAACCAAGGAAACAATGTTCAATATAAACACATAGTGTCAACAACTGTTGCGGCGTGCAACCCGGTCCATCATTACCATTGTTGCGGCGTGCAACCCGATCCAATAATACCACTATTGCGGCGTGCAACCCAATCCTCATATATCATTGTTGCAGCGTGTAACCCGACCCATACCATTTATCAGGAATCATTGTTGCGGCGCGCAACCTGATCCACAAATATCATACTTTCTTATCCAAACAACAGTCACCAATACGGGGCAAGAAGTAAACAAACAAGGGAAGAATATACTGGCAAGGTAATACGACAAAACAATTAAATCCCGGCAAGGAACCAGTATCAATAAACTCAATGCCCCGGCAAGGGAAAATAACAACATAACTAAATCCCGGCAAGGGAGGAAAAATCACCAAAAACAATACGTCTCGGCAAGGGAGTAATCATCAACTCTTTCTCTTTCTTACGCTTCTCACTTATAATTCATTTAACATCTGAGCCATCACTTCAAAGAGTCATTTCATATTATATACCTTCTCAATCCGTAATACAACTCGAACCATTGCTCCACGGAATTTAGTAATCATAATCCTCGTCTCATGCTCTTTACAGTATATAGAAATCATCAAATAAGCATGGAAGAATCGCAACAATTCAGGATAAATCCCAATATAAGGACACACGGTCATGCTAGACACCGATGTATAGATACGTGACACCATGCCTATACACCATACTCGACACATAGCAATTAACAAATAAGACTCTCTACTCCTATTCCCTCAAGCTACGGTTAAACCAAACACTTACCTCAAGGCCTTGAAATCCACTTAATCCTCAACTATTGCTTTACCACGCGGTTCAACCTCCAATATAGTGATATCTAGATATAATCAATTCAATAATATTAATAAAAACTCAATGGAAACATCCCATAGCCTAGATATGAATTTTCTAGAATTCCTCCAAAAATACCAAAATTAGACACTGGGCCCACATGGTCCAAACTCGAGGCTCGGACCAAAACCCAATCACCCATAACCCCACGAGTCCAAATATATAATTTGTTTTAAGATTCGACCCCAAATTGAGGTTGAATCACCCAAAATTCTCAAAACCCTAACTCTACCCAAACCCCATAATTTCTACTTTGATTTCATGATTTAGGCTTAGAAACTTGCTAATTAATGAAGGAAAAGTGAAGGAAATAAGTGGGAAATTACTTACTCAAGTAGTCTTGAAGAAAGGGGGCTTTAATGGCTCCCTAAAGCTTGGGAGAGAAGAGGGCTCGAAAGAA
The DNA here is from genome assembly GCA_026770625.1 of Nicotiana glauca. Lineage (NCBI taxonomy): Eukaryota > Viridiplantae > Streptophyta > Magnoliopsida > Solanales > Solanaceae > Nicotiana > Nicotiana glauca. Next base: position 74,561 of record MU703433.1, read on the forward strand.
AATGAAGAAATCCCGTGTGTACTGATTCTGGAAATTAAAAATATAACTGGGCATTTTTACCCTACACGATCGCAACATTGAGGCCGCGTTCGCGATGAAGAGAAAACTGGAGGCATCGTGTTTGCGATGGGGGTATGCGAACGCATAGAGAAAACTGGTGGGGGCCCTGGGATTGACTTACGCGAACGCGTAAGGGTGGAACGCGAACGCGATTAAAGAAGGGTTGTAAGTACGCGAACGCGGGGAACATTCCCCGAACACGAAGAAGGTAAGGTCCAAAGCTATGCGAACGCGGGGCCAAGTCCGCGATCATGAAGAAGGCCATAGCTGGGGAAAAATTGCAGAGAAATCTGCTACAATTCCTAAGTGTAAAACACCCTGAACCACCTCCAATTCACTCCCGAGCCCCCGGGGCTCCTAACCGATCACACACACTAATTCAATAACACACTACGAACTTACTCGAGCGATCAAATTGCCAAAATAACATCAAAATCATTGAATCAAGCCTCAAAATAATCATTTTCATTTCAAACTTCATAAACTTCCAACCTTAGGTATTTAGGTCTGAAACACGTCAAACGACGTCCAATTTCGACCAAACTTCACAGAAAGAGCTTAAACAATATATAAGACTTGTACCGGGAGTAATCAATTTTCATTTCCATTTTCTTTAAAAATTTCAGAAAAATAATTTAACAGAAAAATTCTTTTACTCGGGTTCTAGACCTCGGATTTTGACTCCGGGCACATGCCCGAGTCCCATATTTTTCTTCGGACCTTCTGAGACCGTCCAATCTCGGATCCGGGTCTGTTTACCAAAAATATTGACCAAAGTCAACTGTAATCATATTAATATCAAAATTCTTCAAAATTTTTTCACAGAATTCACATATTTAAACATAAAAGTTTTCCGGCTATGCGCCCGGACGCAGATTGAGGCAAGTAAAAATAAGGTTTTCAAGGCCTAGAAAGCACGGCACGAGTGAGCAAACAGGTGATGACCCTTTGGGTCGTCACAGCCTCCAACTCTAAAACAATCATTCGTCCTCGAACGGACAAAAAAAAGAAGTACCTGAGTCAGGAAATAGATGTGGATAATGGCTCCGCATATCAGACTTGGACTCCCAGGTTGAGGCCTCAGGGGGCTGACCTCTCCACTGAACACGAATAAAGGGAAAGCTCCTAGATCTCAACTGACGAACCTGCCGGTCTAGAATAGCTACCGGCTTCTCCTCATAAGATAAATCCTTGTCCAACTAGACAGTGCTGAAGTCTAACACATGTGTAGGATCACTGTGATACCTCCGAAGCATAGACACATGAAAAACTGGATGCACGGCTGATAAGCTAGGTGGCAATGCAAGTCTATAATCCACCTCTCCCACTCGATCAAGAATCTCAAACAGACTAATGTACCTAGGGCTAAGCTTGCCCTTCTTTCCGAACCTCATCACGCCCTTCATAGGAGACACCCGGAGCAATACCCGCTCACCAACCATAAAATCTACATCTCGGACCTTACGGTCGGTATAACTCTTCTGCCTAGACTGAGCCGAATGCAGCCTCTCCTGAATGATCTTGACCTTATCTAAGTCTGTACCCAATAACCGATCCTCTCCCGGCTCAAACCATCCAACTAGAGACCGACATCACCTACCATACAACGCCTCATATGGAGCCATCTGGATGCTGGATTGGTAGCTGTTGTTGTAGGCAAACTCCGCTAAAGGCAAAAACTTGTCCCACGAGCCTCCAAAATCAATGACACAAGCTCGGAGCATATCATCCAAAATCTGAATAATCCGCTCGGACTGACCGTCCGTCTGAGGATGGAGCGTTGTGCTCAACTAAACTTGGGTACCTAACTCTTGCTAAACCGCTCTCCAGAAGCATGAGGTAAACTGCGTACCCCGATCTGAAATGATGGATACCGGTACACCATGAGGGCGAACAATCTCCCGGATATAAATCTCCACTAACCTCTCGGATGAATATGAGACTGCTACTGGAATGAAGTGTACTGACTTGGTCAGCCTATCAACAATGACCCAAATGGCATCAAACTTTTTCTAGGTCAACGGAAGTCCAGTAATGAAATCCATGGTAATCCTCTCCCACTTCCACTTAGGAAGCTTAATCCTCTGGAACAAGCCACCGGGTCTCTGATGCTTATACTTGGCCTACTGACAGTTCAAACGTCGAGCCACATACGTAACAATATCCTTCTTCATCCTATGCCACCAATAATGCTGCCGAAAGTTTTGATACATCTTCGCGGCGCCCGGGTGAATAGAATACCGAGAACTATGGGCCTCCGCTAAGATCAACTCTCGAATCCCATCAACATTGGGCACAAAAACTTGCCCCTGAAATCTCAAAACACCATCATCACCTAAGGTCACCTTCGTGGCACCTCCATGCTGCACCGTGTCTCTTAGGACACACAAATGGGGATCATCAAACTGCCAATCACGGATACACTCCAATAGAGAAGAACGAGAGACCGTGCAAGCCAATACTCTACTGGGCTCAGAAATATCTAATCTCACAAATCTATTGGCCAAGGCCTGAATATTTAAAGCAAGCGGTCTCTAGCTGACCGGGATATAAGCAAGACTACCCATGCTGGCGGACTTCCTACTCAATGCATCGGCCACCACATTGGTCTTACCCGGGTGATATAAGATAGTAACATCATAATCTTTCAACAACTCTAGTCATATCCTCTGCCTCACACTCAACTCCTTCTGCTTGAACAGGTACTGAAGGCTCTTGTGATCCATATACACCTCACACGTCACACCATATAGATAATGCCTCCAAATCTTCAAAGCATGAAATACCGCTGCCAACTCTAGGTCATGAACCGGATAATTTTTCGCATGGATCTTCATCTTTCTCGAAGCATAGGCAATAACTTTGCTATCCTGCATCAATACTGCTCCAAGCCCAATACGAGAAGAATCACAATAAACTGTGTAAGGCCCTGAACCCATGGGTAAACCAACACCGGTGTCGTGGGCAGAGCTGTCTTGAGCTTCTGAAAGCTTGCCTCACACTCATCTGACCATCTGAACTGGGCACCCTTCTGGGTCAATCTGGTCATCAGGGCTGCAATGGACGCAAAATCCCTCCACGAACCGACGGTAATAACCTGCTAACCCCAAGAAACTCCGAATCTCGGTCACCGAAGCTAGTCGAGGCCAATTCTTGCCAGCCTCAATCTTCTTTGGGTCCACCTGAATTCCCTCTGCTGATATAATATGACCCAGAAATGCAACCGAACTCAACCAGAACTCGCACCTCAAAAACTTAGCATATTTATATATCCTTTAGAGTTTGGAAAACCACTCTGAGGTGTTGCTCGTGCTCTTCCCGGCTGCGGGAGTACACCAGAATATTATCTATAAAGACTATCACGAACAAGTCTAGATAAGGCCTGAACACTTGGTTCATCAACTCCATAAATGCTGCTGGGGCATTGGTTAACCCAAATGACATGACTAAAAACTCGTAGTGCCCATACCAAGTGCGGAATACTGTTTTAGGGACATCAGACGCCCTAATCCTGAGTTTATGGTAGCCAGATCTTAAGTATATCTTTGAGAACACCCTTGCTCCCTGAAGCTGGTCAAACAAATCATCAATCCTCGGTAGTGGATATTGTTCTTTATCATCACCTTGTTCAACTGCCGGCAATCAATACACATCCGCATCGAACCGTCCTTCTTTTTCACAAATAACATCGGCGCACCCCAAGGAGAAACACTAGGCCTAATAAAACCCTTCTCTAGTAAATCCTGCAGCTGGTCCTTTAACTCTTTTAACTCTGGCGGGGCCATGTAATACGACAGAATAGAAATGGGCTGCATGCCCGAAACCATATCAATACAGAAATCAATATCCCTATCGGGAGGCATGCCCGGCAGGTTTGAAGGGAAAACCTCGGGAAACTCCCGAACAATAGGAACAGAGTCAATAGAAGGAACCTCTGCATTGGGGTCGCGGACATATGCCAGATAAGCTAAACACCCCTTCTCGACCATACGTCGAGCCTTAACATATGATATGACACTGCGAGTGGCATAACCTGAGGTCCCTCTCTACTCTAGTCGGGGCAATTCTGGCAAGGCCAAGGTCACCGTCTTGGCGTGGCAATCCAAGATGGCATGACACGGGGACAACCAATCCATCCCCAATATGACGTCAAAATCCACTATATCTAATAGTAGTAGATCAACACGGGTCTCAAGACCCTCAAACACAACCCCACAAGAATGATGCACTCGGTCGAATACTATGGAGTCACCCACCGGTGTAGACACATAAACAGGAATGTCCAAAGCATAACTAGACATAGCCAGGCAGGGTGCAAAATAGGAAGATACATATGAATATGTAGACCCTGGGTCAAATAGCACTGAAGCATCTCTAATACAAATCAAAATGGTACCTGTAATGTCTGCACCTGAAGACTCAGCCTCTGGCCTGGCTGCTTGCTGGCCTCTACCTTTGGCGACCTGAACTCCACCTCTAAGACCTCTACCTCCACCTCTAACACCTCTGCCACCGCCTATAGGTGGCTGGGCAGGCTGTGGAACCTCAGGTGCCTGAATCATAGCATGAGAACTCTGATGCTGGAAACTGCCATGAACTCAAGGGTAATATCTGACAATGTGCCTCAGATCACCACAAGCATGGCAAGACCTCGTCTACCGCGGTTGAGCACCCCTCAACCTCGGACAAACCCTCATGCTGTGACCATACTCACAACACTCATAACATCTACACGAATGCTGCAGCTGAGGGAACTGAGACTGACCCTGTCGACCTGAATGACCGCCTGAAGTACCAAGAGTGACTTGGAGAGCTGACTAAAAAGGCCTGGGAGGATGGCCTCTACCATAAGAACCTCTACCTCCTGATGAGGTACCACTGAATTTGCCTGCATGACGGGGCCTCTTACTCGACCCATGGCCACCTCCCTGTGGCAGAGCCCTCTCAACTCTACAGCCCACATCGGCCGCCTCCTAAAGAGTGATCTCACTCCCAGCCTGAGCCACTATACTTGGCTGACCTACCACCGCTGGCGGAACCACTGGAAGCAAACCCGCTCAGATGACACCCTCTATGAGGCCTACCAATCGGACTAGAACATCCTGAAGAACTAGGGTGGCAATGAACCCTTCTAGGACCTGAGCTGGGCCCACTGAGACAGTTGGGTTTGGAACCTCCTCCTCCAAATCAACCTGAGGCTCCGCCACTAAAGTTGCTGCTGGGGGCTCGGACTGCTGCGTGGTAGAAGAGGAAGCACGTGTTCTCGCCATCTGCGAAAGAATAAAGTAAAAATTGAATCGGGGTTTGAGAAACAGAACCGCACGACAAGAAAGTACAAATGAGAGATTTTTCCTAACTCAATAGACTCCGGGGAACAAGTACAGATGTCTCCGTACCTACCCCTCAGACTCTACTAAGTTTGTCCGTGAGTTGTGAGACCTATGTAGCCTAGCGCTCTGATACCAACTTGTCACGACCTGGATTTTCCACCATCGGGATCGTGATGGTGCCTACTAGTGGTAGCTAGGCAAGCCAACTTAATTATCGTTTCCATTACTAAACAATTATTTTAAAAGTTCATAGCATCAATATAGAACATGAAATGTAATAAAGACAATAGCGGAAGTCTGATTTATAAATATGAATCAAAATGCGGAACAGTCATTAAAAGCCTCTACCCAAGATTTGGTGTCACATTACTCACGAACTACTAAAGATGTACTAAAAACAATGGTCTGAAATAAATACATAAGATGTCTATCTCGAAAATAATGAGGCAACAGTCTAAAAGAGAACATAAAGAAGAGACGTAGGGCCTGCTGACGCCTGCAAGGCTACCTTAGTCTCGTATAAATAAAATCCTGCTCCCGTACTACTGCTGATGCTGCTCCTCAAAAATTGGACCTGTGCAAAAATGCACAGAAGTGTAGCATCTGCACAATCGACCCCATGTGCTGGTAAGTGTCTAGCCTAACCCCGGTGAAGTAGTGACAAGGCTAGACTGGACACCATATAAACCTGTGCAGTTATAAATATACAACGGAAACGAAATACCAACAACTAACAATATGGGAGGGGGAAACATACTATGAGGAGATAACATAACTAACAGAAATCCCGAATAACAATTAAAACAGCTTAGATTCACAACAACCAAGGAAACAATGTTCAATATAAACACACAGTGTCAACAACTGTTGCGGCGTGCAACCTGGTCCATCATTACCATTGTTGCGGCGTGCAACCCGATCCACAAATACCAGTGTTGCGGCGTGCAACCCGACCCATACCATTTATTAGGTATCATTGTTGCGGCGCGCAACCCGATCCACAAATATCAGACTTTGTTATCCAAACAACAGTCACCAATACGGGGCAAGAAGTAAACAAACAAGGGAAGAATATCCTGGCAAGGGAATACGAAAAAACAATTAAATCCCGACAATGGAACAGTATCAATAAACTCAATACCTCGGCAAGGGAAAATAATAACACAACTAAATCCCGGCAAGGGAGGAAAAATTACCAAAGACAATAACACGTCCCGGCAAGGGAGTAATCATCAACTCTTTCTCTTTCTTACGCTTCTCACTTATAATTCATTTAACATCTGAGCCATCGCTCCAAAGAGTCATTTCATAATATACCTTCTCAATCCGTAATACAACTCGAGCCATTGCTCCACGGAATTTAGTAATCATAATCCTCGTCTCATGTTCTTTACAGTATATAGAAATCATCAAATAAGCATGGAAGAATCGCAACAATTCAGGATAAATCTCAATATAAGGACACACGGTCATGCTAGACACCGGTGTATAGATACTCATCACCATGCCTATACACCATACTTGACACATAGCAATTAACAAATAAGACTCTACTTATATTCCCTCAAGCTAGGGTTAAACCAAACACTTACCTCAAGGCCTTGAAATCCACTTAATCCTCAACTATTGTTTTACCTCGCAGTTCCACCTCCAATACAGTGATATCTAGACATAATCAATTCAATAATATCAATAAAAACTCAATGGCAGCGTCCGATAGCCTAGATATGAATTTTCTAGCATTCCTCCAAAAATAGAAAATTAGACACCGGGCCCACATGGTCCAAACACGAGGCTCGGACCAAAACCTAGTCACCCATAACCCCACGAGTCCAAATATATAATTTGTTTTAAGATTTGACCCCAAATTGAGGTTGAATCACCCAAAATTCTCAAAACCCTAACTCTACCCAAAACACATAATTTCTACTTTGATTTCATTATTTAGGCTTAGAAACTTGCTAATTAATGAATGAAAAGTGAAGGAAATAAGTGGAAAATTACTTACTCAAGTAGTCTTGAAGAAAGGGGGCTTTAATGGCTCCCTAATGCTTGGGAGAGAAGAGGGCTCGTGAGAAAAGTGAAGAAATCCCGTGTGTTCTGATTCTGGAAATTAAAAATATAACTGGGCATTTTTACCCTACATTGAGGCCGCGCTCACGATGAAGAGAAAATTGGAGGCATCACGTTCGTGATGGGGGTATGCGAACGCGTAGAGAAAACTGGTGGGGGCCCTAGGATTGCCTTACGTGAATGCGTAAGGGTGGAACGCGAACGTGATTGAAGAAGGGTTGTAAGTACGCGAACGCGGGGGCCATTCCGCGAACACGAAGAAGGTAAGGTCCAAAGTTATGCGAACGCGGGGCCAAGTCCGCGATCGCTAAGAAGGCCATAGCTGGGCAAAAATTGCAGAGAAATCTGCTACAATTCCTAAGTATAAAAAACCCCGAACCACCTCCAATTCACTCCTGAGCCCTCGGGGCTCCTAACCAATCACACGCACTAACTCAATAACACCCTACGAACTTACTCGAGCGATCAAATCGCCAAAATAACATCAAAATTATTGAATCAAGGCTCAAAATCATCATTTTCATTTCAAACTTCATAAACTCCTAACCTTAGGTATTTAGGTCCGAAACACGTCAAACGACATCCGATTTCAACCAAACTTCACAGAAAGTGCTTAAACAATATATAAGACTTGTACCGGGCATCGGAACCAAAATACGAGCCCGATACCTCAGTATTTTAATCAATTTTTATTTTTATTTTCTTTAATAATTTCAGAAAAATAATTTAACAGAAAAATTCTTTTACTCGGGTTCTAGACCTCGGATTTCAACTCCGAGCACATGCCCGAGTCCCATATTTTTCTACGGACCTTTTGTGACCGTCCAATCTCGGGTCCGGGTCCGTTTATCAAAAATGTTGACCAAAGTCAACTGTAATTATATTAATATCAAAATTCTTCAATTTTTTTTTCAGAATTCACATATTTCAACATAAAAGTTTTTCGGCTACGTGCCCGGACTGCGCACGCAAATCTAGGCAAGTAAAAATGAGGTTTTCAAGGCCTTGGAAGCACGAAACAAGTAAGAAAATAGGTGATGACCCAACATCCCATTTGTGATCGATTGGATTCTATCTGACAAGAAAACCAGTTCATAGCGGACTTGAATTGTTTTTCTCATTTCCTCGAAGAACCTAATGTACTCCTCCTTGTTTTCTTAATCTGCTACACCAAAACATAGAGGAACGATTTGATTGTTTGCATCCTTTGATATATCAACAAATAGAACACCACGATATTTGACTTTAAAAACGTTGCATTTACTGCAATAACGGGTGTACAGTAGGACTAACTAGCTAATGATGCCGCAAGAGCAAATAACATGTAAGCAAATCTATACAGTGAAACACAAAAAAACAAATCATAAGGTGTGTAGTTTTTCAAATAGGAACATTTAAAACTTCAGGCTGATGGTTAGTATTGTTTTGCTTACCTATTCTGCCCATCTCCTTTTATGCTTGTGTACGTTCGTGGGTTTTTGCGCACCATCATGTGTAGGTATGAAGGAAGAATCTGGTAGTTCTCTTTAGGTGTTCCCCTTATGCAAGCAACTATTTTTTAAATAGTGCGTCGGGCCTTGTGATAACCAATGTCAATCCCATTTTTTTTTCATTTCGTTTTCTACAACGGCTAGTGTAACCTCTATCTTTTTGTCTCGAATATGTTCTATAATTTGTTCACTTATAAAATTTGATGTAGCATGAAGCACGAAACAAGTGAGGAAATAGGTGATGACCCTTTGAGCCGTCACGTCCCATTTGCGATCGATTGGATTCTATCTGACAAGAAAACCAGTACATAGCGGACTTGAATTGTTTTTCTCATTTCCTCGAAGAACCTAATGTACTCCTCATTGTTTTCTGAATCTGCTACACCAAAATATAGAGGAAAGATTTGATTGTTTGCATCCTTTGATACATCAACAAATAGAACACCACGATATTTTGACTTTAAAAACGTTGCATTTACTGCAATAACGGGTGTACAGTAGGACTAACTAGCTACTGATGCCGCAAGAGCAAATAACATATAAGTAAATCTATACAGTGAAACACAAAAAAACAAATCATAAGGTGTGTAGTTTTTCAAATAGGAACATTTGAAACTTCAGGCTGATGGTTAGTATTGTTTTGCTTAGCTATTCTGCCCATCTCCTTTTATGCTTGTGTACGTTCGTGGGTTTTTGCGCACCATCATGTGTAGGTATGAAGGAAGAATCTGGTAGTTCTCTTTAGGTGTTCCCCTTATGCAAGCAACTACTTTTTAAATAGCGCGTCGGGCCTTGTGATAACCAATGTCAAACCCAATTTTTTTTCATTTCGTTTTTTTCAACGGCTAGTGTAACCTCTATCTTTTTGTCTCGAACATGTTCTATAATTTGTTCACTTATAAAATTTTATGTAGCATGCTTCTAATCTGATTTTCTTGCATCAACCGAGCATTCATGTTTGTTATGATATTTTATCACCCTGAATAGTATGGAATTTTTTATTCTGGTAGCATGTACATTCCAATCACATTTTTCCACGATGCATTTCAGCTCGTATATCTTTGAACATGATCTAACAGTAGTGAATTCAATTTCTAGTTTATCTCCCAGCAGCAGAAAAATTTAGTCATGTTTTGTTTGTTCTCAAAAATTGATCCGACTCTTACTTCCTCGGGCAACGCATCGTGCCTAAATATTTTACATGGTGGAGATTATGTCAGCTTTCTCCTCACTATTTTTCTTGATTTCTGAGAAGCATTAGAAGTTTTAGCAAATTCTTTAATTTTATCTGATGTTATCGGTATAAGCTCCATGTTTACTTTATCTTCGTTGTTGCTTATCATTGAAGAAGGTAACAAAAAATTGTGTTGGATTGTGTGTTGGTTGTCAATTTGCATTATTAGATGTCCTTCTTCTTCTTGGTCATCGACAAACTGGTATGAATTTATTGGAGGAGCGGGTAATTGTTGCAGCATTATATATTCTGAAGCAGCTGTAATGTTAGAAGGTTGTTGCTCTTTGTCTACTTCCATTATTGGCTGTCTTACTTCATGTTGATAATCAGCAAAAGGTTCTGAATCTATCACATATGCAAGATATTGTTTGAATGCTGCAGATTCGAAAGGTTGTATTTCAATGACGAAATGGCAATTCTTTTAGGCCGAATTAGTTGTAAGCAAATGTATACAAGTACTGAGTTCTTCATCTGAAGTTACAAGCATTTATTTGCTTGTATTTAGCTTGATATCAAACCATACTTTTAGTGAATATCTGGTTGAATCAATCTTTGCAACTTCACTAATTTTCTTCAGGAAAGTATTGAATGATCTGTGCTTATTAAGTAGAACAAGATTTTGCATCATGATCCAAATATTTGAAATCAGGAGTCTACCTCCCATTGAAAGTTATAACAATGCAAATCGAACTCATCCTGTAGATTCAAGTTTACTGGTAAGTATTAGAAAAGTGAACAGAAGAATTTTAGGTTGTTTGTGGTGAAATTTTTACAAATGAACTAAATCACTTAAGCATCTTCTGCTGAAGTTTTTTGAAAAAAGATGTATGACATAATTAATGAATCCTGCACAAAAAACTTTAGTTTATGAAGTGTTGAAGTTTTTAAAAATAAACTAAATAACTTCAGCATATCAGCTTAAGGTTTTTTGAAAAAGCTGTATGACAGGATTCAAGAATCTAGGGAAAAAAACTTTAGCTCATTAAGTGTTGAAGTTTTAGAAATGAATTAAATAACTTCAGCACATTGGGCTGAAATTTTAGCAAATGAATTCAACAAATTTGAGCATGTTTTAGCATTAATTGCATAGTATACAGGAGTAAACATAACAAACACAATTAAATTAGTAATTATACTGCGTTGGGGGTATGTGCTAATGTAATAATTACATTCTTATCACATTCATGCACGCTTTTCATTAGACAACATTTAAAATTCCTCTTTGCCTTTTCATATACGTTGCAGAAGTTTTTTTCGCCTATATAAGTACGTTATACCTTGCGAGTTTATTCACTCATACACATATATTTTAGCAGATAAAATACAAAAAGAAGAAAAATGGATGTTGTCATCAGGCAGATTATTGATGAAATTAAGAAAGACATCATTGAGGCATTTGAGTTGAAGCTTGATGAGGTCATAGAGAAGTACAACAGGGAGCTGGAAGAAATCAACAACAAGCTTGATACGCTTGTGATGTTTGCAAGATTGATAATCTTGTTGATGAAGATGCTCGTCCATTTGGGAGTGACGACGACTAAAAGGATTATAATGTTATTTTGTTCTTTATGTAATTTAATTTATCTTTTTGAATGTTTAATGAAATATTTTATTTTGGTTTTAAGTTTTTATGCATTTTTTAATATTAATTCTATTCAAACTCGAAAAATAAAAGAGGAAATGAACTAAATAATTTCACCAGGAATTAACAAAAAACCAATCCAAAAATTAAATATTTTTTGGTATGAAGTTTTTCCAAAAAATCATAATAAAATACATAGTGCAGGATGAAAACTTCAGCTTCCTTTGCTGAGTTTTCAAGCACGAACCAAAATTTTTTTTTAAACTTAGAAAATAATAGAGGAATTAACAAAAACTTATCTGAAAATTACATATTGCATGTGATGACCTGGCCAGTCGTCTCATGAGTTACCACTCCGTTTCCCTCATTTCTGCTTCTTTATGCTTCGTTATCCATGTTTTATGTGATCAAGTTGATTAGTTTGTGTTCAGAGTGGATTTGGCAAGGAATGAGACACTTAGTCTCTTTTAAGAAGGTTTAAGTTGGAAAAGTCAACCAGATGTTGACTTAGGTGTTAAAGGGCTCGGATGTGAGTTTCGATAGTTTGCTTAGCTTTGGGTGGTGATGTATGACCTGATCGGAATGGGTTTTGGAGGTCCGGAGTAGAATTAGGCTTGAATTGGCGAAAGTTGATATTTTGGCGATTTCTAGTTGATAGGTGAGATTTTGATGCGGGAGTCAGAATGGAATTCTGAGAGTTGTTGTAGCTTCGTTCTATCATTTGGGATGTGTGTGCAAAATTTCAGGTCATTCAGACATAATTTGGTTGAGTGTTTGATCGAAAGCGTATTTCGGAAGATTTTAGAAACTTAGGCTTAAATTCGATGTGAATTGGTAGATTTGATGTTGTTTGAAGTGTTTTGATGGTTGGAACTAGTTTGAATAAGGTATTGGGTTATATTTGTGCTTTTGGTTGAGGTCCCGGGGGTTAACGGGAAGATTTGGGACTTGGGAGATTGCAGAAAAATATGTTGCTTCTGGTGTTTTCGCACCTGCGGTTTGGGGATAGTAGGTGCGGTGTCGCACATGCGAGAGAAGAATCGCAGATGCGATTTTGGAAGAGAAAGATTGGGACCGCAGATGCTGTAGGGGGCCCGCACCTGCAGAGCTGCATATGCGGCTGGTAGACCGCAGGTGCGGTTTTGGGCCAATTAGTGAATTTCCGCAAAAGCGAAACTTTGTCCACAAATGCGGCATTGCAGAAGCAGGTTTTGAACCGCAGATGCGAAAAGAGTTGGGCAGAAGGTATATATTTCACACTTCGCAATTTTTGAAGGTTTAACCATTTTTGAACTCGGAATTGGGAACTTTGAGCGATTTTGAAGAGATAAATCAAAGAGACTTTGTTGAGGTAAGGATTTTGGAATTAAAACACACTTCTATGGCAATATTTCATGGATTAGGACTGAAATTTAAGGAATTAAAGGACTAAAAATGGAGGTATAGGGCTTGAGTTTAAGGTAGTTTAAAATGGGGATTTGAGGGGTGATTTGAACTTCGATTTTTGTGTTCTTGGTATGTATGAACTCGTGGCAGGACGAGGAATCTAATAATTTAAAAATTTCTGAGTTTAGAGAAGTGGTCCCAAGGCTCGAGTTTTGCTAATTTCGGGATTTTTGGTATTTTTCGATTGTTTTCACTTGGGCTTTGTTCCCTTAGCATATTATGACGTATTCGTTCTAATTTTGGATAGATTCGACGCGCGTGGAGGCCGATTCGAGGGGAAAAGGCATCACAAGCTAGAGATTTAACCGATTCGAGGTGAGTAATAATTGTAAATGATGTCCTGAAGGTCCGAAACCCGAATTTACACATCGTAGTGCTATATTGAGGTGAGACACGAGCTTGATGATGAGCGTGGGGTCATTTACTATTGGGGATTGTGACTTGGTCCATCTCGATTGATGATTTTACTACGTATTTGACTAAGACTTATTTGTTATCATCGTGATTTGGGCTAATTGCCATATTTGGGCTTCGTGCCAATTATTTGAACCCTTCGAGGATTTTTATCATTGTTTCCTCACTGTATTGACTTATTACTTGAACTCAGTCCTATTGTTTTCCACTGTTTTACAACTCAGCCACTTTACTCAGTTTTGAGACTTAATTGATATTTCTAAATGATGTTTTGGGCTGAGAATTACTATTTTATTAATGCCTGAGGGGCTTGTGATGATTTTCGGACTGAGTGCGACCGAGGGGCAGATGTGAGGATACACTGAGTGATATGAGGCCGAGGTCCAGAGATACATATATATACGCCACGAGGTGGCTTGAGTGATGTGAGGCCGAGAGCTGAGAGTTGATGCCACGAGGTAGCTTGATATAGCGCTTGGGCTGTAAGAGGCCCCTCTGGAGTCTGTACACCCCCAGTGTGCGCGGGTACCCATTGTGATATGAGAGTGAGCCCGAGGGGCTGATATTGCTCTGAGTGATTGATACTGTGCCCGAGGGGAGGATTTCTACTTGTTATTTACTTGCCAAATTACCTGTTTTACTCGTTAAAAAGGGATTTTACTTTATTATTTTACCGACTTACTGTTTTAAGTGATTTTACTGCTTCCGTATAGAATGCTTTGTGTTTTTGCATGTTTTCTTGCTTTCAGCCATTATTTATATTTATTACTCATTGGGTCTGAGTACTCACATTACTCCCTACACCGTGTGTACAGATTCAGGCATAGCAGATTCTGTTCCTTAGTGCTAATCCTCCCAGTCCAGGCGGTATTTCGGAGACTACGAGGTAGCTGTTGGCATTTGCAGCCCTCGTACCTCCCTTATCTTATTATTTCCATGTTCTTTAAACTATTGTACCGGATTTCGTATTTAGTAGATTTGTATCAGGATCATTAGTTGCTCATGACTTGTGACACTCCGGTTAGGGCCGTGTCAGGATAGTTTTCCACTATTGTTATCTTTAATTCCGCGAACTATTGCTATTAAATCATGTTTTAAACTATCTTATGTTAATTAACTGCTTAAAGAGATGTACTGTGTTGGACTGGCTGGCCTCGTCATCACGAGATGCGCCATCACGATCGGGTTGGGGGTTGGGGTCGTGACAAGTTGGCATCAAAGTCTAGGTTACATAGGTCTCATGATTCATGAGCGGGTTTAGTTGAGTCTCGCGGATCAGTACAGAGACGTCTGTCTGTATTTATCCTCGAGAGGCTGCAAAACCTTTTGGGAAAAAAAATCTTTATATTCTTGAAATTCTAGTCGTTCGAACTTGTTGATCCGAGAAGTAAACTTATGTTATTCTATTCTCTCACAGATGGTGAGGACGCGAGCTACCAGACGAGGTGGACGACCACCAGTGCCACCCGCTGGGGCTACCAGAGGCCTGGACGTGGTCGTGCCCGAGGCAGAGCAGCGAGGGAAGCACATGTTGATCCACCAGCTGCCCCAGCTCAGGATGAGGCTCCAGCAACACCAGTTATGCCCATCATGATCCCGGGTCTACAGGAGGCCTTGGTACAGATCTTGACAGTTTGTACAAGCCTGGCTCAGGCAGTTTCAGCCACCACAACAGCAGCTATTTCACAGGCCGGGGAAGGCAATCAGACTCTCGTTGCTGCACACCCGATCAGGTGGTGTAGGGACTCCAAACACCGGAGGCACATCCAGCCCAGCCAGTTGCACCAGCTCAGGAGTTCATGGTACCGGTTATGCCGAATGATGAGCAGCGTCGTCTTGAGAGGTTTGGTAGACTCCATCCTCTTTTTTTTAGTGGTGCAGAGAGCGAGGATGCCCAGGGTTTTCTAGATAAGTGTCAGGGGATGCTCTATACAGCAGGGATTATTGAGTCTAGTGGTGTGGCATTTACCACCTTTTAGTTTTCTGGGGCTGCCTTCACTTGGTGGGAGGCATATGAGAGGCATAGGCCTGTTAGCGCAGTGCCCCTTACTTGGCAGCAGTTCTCTACTCTCTTCTTGGAGAAGTATATACCGCAGTCCCGCAGAAAGGAGCTGCATAGACAGTTTGAATGGCTACGATAGGGAGATATGATGGTGTCACAGTATGAGTCGAGGTTTTTCGAGTTGGCTCGTCATGCCGTCTGGATGGTTCCGACAAATCGTGAGAGGGTCAAAGAGTGACGGGTGCTACGTTCGAGGAGGTGGTTGATATCGCTCGTCAGATTGCGATGGTTCGCCATCAGGAGGGAGAGGATATGGAGGCTAAGAGGCCTCAAGGATCGGGCAGTTACAATGGTGCTCCTTCGAGGGTCCAGTTTCAGCATGGTAGAGGTCGTTCTTTTAGGCCTGCTCAGTCAGCCCGTCCAGAATATCGCGGGGCATCTTCAGGTTGTGGTTATCATAGGTCTCAGTAGGGTCAGCCTTCCCTTAGCACCTTCCCTGCTTAGAGTTCATCTCATTCCCCATCGGCTCAGGGTTCTTCTATGCCGAGTGCATGTGCTAGTCACTCAGGTGTGAGGGGTTCCCTTCAGTCCCCTTCTCCAGTACCTGAGAGTTTTTTTGAGTATGGAGAGTTTGGGCATGGGTGGAAGCAATGTCCTCGTCGTGTTGCTAGTTCGTCCCAGCAGATACTTAATTACTTGATTTGGATTCTCCTTCATATTTGCCTTATTTTACTTGCTTTTATAGCCTGTGCTAGCGTAGAAGAGCATGTTTAATTGATCCAAGCTGCCTATTTGTTTAAATTGTCTTAACTGTGATTACGTGGAGCAT
>MU703433.1:103440-125761 GCA_026770625.1 Nicotiana glauca
AAGAGTTTGTTCTTATCATAACTCTTCCCCCCCACAACTATAAATAGGGTTCTTCATAACCCAGAAAAGACACCAGAAGTTATAACAAGAAGCAAGAGAGAGCTCGTGGATCAAACGCTGCAGATTCTTCTAAAAGCTACAAGCATTCAAGTGTTCTAAGGATTAAAAGATCAAGACAAAGATTCAAGAACAAACTGCAAGCCTTTGGATTAAAAATGCGTCAAGATCAAGATCAGGCCTCAAGCACTTCGATTAAAATAAAATAATATTCAAGATCAAGCTCGAAGGCTCTTTTATTTACTGTTAAAAAAAAATCAGAGGATTTATAGAGATTGTAACACTAAAATATTTGAAATCAAATATTACAATTGTTGTGATATTTTCTATTTTGATTTTATTTTCTCGACGCAAATTTATTGTCTACGTGTTCACTTACAGAAATTCAAATTTACAAACATAAAGCAGGCAATCACTAAGGAAGAAAGTTAAGATATCTCATAAAGGAAGGAAAGACTCTAGAATAAATGGCTAAACGAGGAAATTTTACAAAGAGTGTGCAGGATTAAATATGTCTATAAAAAGTAATTTTGACCACATATATAGTAATTTTCTGTATACTCAGTGTAATTCTCCGATGAAGGGTATTCTAAACATCCTTCGCTCTATGTGGCTACACCACTGCTTGAGAAACTGTGGAATTTTCATTGAATGACAAAGAGCAAAACAAGGAGAAGAAACGATCTGAAAATGGCAGCAGTAGTTGATGTGAAGATAGAGGACTGCTTCAGGGGTAGAGCTAAACTTTTATATTGACGTTGATGGTGAAAATTGTTTGAACCTCCATTTGGTCCCCTTCCTTTCTGCCCCTTCCCTACATTAGCTGTAGAAAGCTTAGATTTTAACTCAAAACTCATTGTATAACATGTATTATGTATACAAATTGAATTTACCTCCTCTGTCACCGCCTTCACTCTCGCTGTTTCTTTCGTGAACTTCAGATACATGTTTTACGACGTGTATGCTTCTGTTTCTTGATGCATGAGAAATTTCAGATGCCAAGCTTGTTAAGGCTACAGCACTTAACAGGATCAGGAAAACAATTGTTATTTTCATTTGGATGGAGCTAAATGACTTTCTATGGTTTGTGTGATCTTTTCCTTTCTAAGTGGACAGTTGCAAAAAGAGAAAGAAGGTTTTAGCAAAGGTTGAGAAGTGGTGAGGAAGTATTTATGAACAAACTTTTCCAATTAGAGCATAAAGCTACGGCTACTCTTGATTAGCATCAAAGGCTGTTATATAAAATCTTTTACTTCCAGCGCATGATCCTTTCTTCCTTGTACTAGGATAGTGATTCCTAATTTTCCTCACCTTCTGTAGCCCGACTCTTAGGGGTCGTTTGGTTCGAAGACAAGTTATGCTGGGATTAATTATTCCAATATTATTTCTTATTAGCTATTTGATATGTTGTATTAATCTTGAGATTGTCAATTTTAGGGCACGTTTGGTATAATTAAGGGATAATAGATAATTAATCTTGGGATTAAATGTGACATGAGTTTATCCCATGTTTGGTTGAAATAACATCATAGTATAACTAATCCCGAGGTTGTAGTATTTTTTTTATCCCTATGGGAGCATGGAATAACTAATCATGGGATAATTAAATATGGAATAACTTGTTTCCCAACCAAACGACTGTTTAATCCTAGGATAACTTATCCTGTGATTCCTATTCCACCTTCTGATAGGTATAAGTTATTCCCGTACTATTTTTAATCTTAGGATAAATTATCCCAAAGTTAATAACCAAACAAGGGATAAAACAGTATTAAATTTTTACCCCAGAATTATTTTGGCTTATCCGTCGTACCAAAGGACCCAAGGTAAACTTTATCTTTGTGCAAAAGAGCATAGGCCCACCCGCTGGGGTAAACTTTAGTCAAAACATTTGGAATCTTCCTTTAAATGTTGTAGTAGGTGTTTTGGGGTTCTATATTTTAAGGTTGTTTACTTGAGAATCCTTTATCCTTTTGGTTATTTTACTAGTTTCTAACAAAAGTGATGGAATACAGCTTCAGATAGCTGAAATGACTAACATTGACAAATACTTTGATTGTTGGAGGAGGGAGACATGTATATCTATTTTAATATTTAGAGTGAGAATAAAAGGAAAAATTCCATGATTTTTATAAGTAATTGTTCATTAATTCAAGCGAATATGATGCTTTCATTATCTTCTAAGTAAGAGTCTTAGGTGTGCCACAATTAATTAATTAACTGTTCACCAATTCAAGCGGATATGATGCCCTCGTATTCTTGAAAGTGTTTAGCTAATATTTTCCCAAATGCCCACGGATAGAGCAGATTTAAGCTATATACACCGATAGTATCGTGGGGTTCTTAAGTCTTCTGATATTTTATACAGCTTTAATCTTTTAATTATTCCCTACTTAACACTATGGGATAAAAATGATGTCTTCATAGCCTAAACTACTTTGTTCACCTAATATATTAAAGCTAAGTTTTGTTAGTATACTGTATTTGTAATATAATTCAGGAAATATAAATGAATATAAACTGAAATGAACATAAACAGAAATGACAGAAAACCAATTCAAGCCCAATGAATTCACAGTGTTTTCTTAAGAAATTTAATCCCTTTCTAGTACCCAAGGTTATGGATTATTTCCTCCCAGGATATAATGAATTACACACTGGTGAAGTGGTACTTCATATCCCAGTGTTTCAGCGAACACAAAGTTCGGTAGCAAATCACACTTACTTTTGCTTTGTTTGATGCTAAAAGTATGCAGAAGAAGGAGAGAAAACTCAGAAAATTAATGTAGTGAAATTCTGAGCAGAATAGTGTTGTATTTATAGCCAAAGTTGGGCTGAAATCTGAAGAGATGCAACTCTTCAGAATGACTGTTTATGCAAAACGGCCATAGCATAAATGTCATTACATAAATGGCCATTAACTCAACAATAAAGAGGAAAAATTGAAGAGGGTAGTTACTTTTCTGTTATCAAAACAGAAAAATGGATTGGATTTAATATTAATATTTAATATTAATATTCTGTTATTAAAATAAATATTTAATAACATTTATGTTAAGATTTTACTATTAACAAATAAATTTGGTCCGAAAAGTTAATCAATCAATCATTTGACCAAATCCAAATCCGAATCCGAATCCGACGCCGAAGCCGACGCCGAAGTCGAAGCTGAAGCCGAGCCTAGCCGAGCGAGCGACGACAACGACGACGGCGCGAAGTTTGCCTTCTTTTCAACTCTTTAAGAGCTAGAAGAAGAGCAATTGCTTATATACCCATAAAAAACCTCTTCCTCTTCCAATATGGGACAATGTCCATTTACCAAGAGGGGAAACCTAAAATTTCACTCAAAACTTTTAAGTTTCCCTCTCGAAAATATAAATGAACATAAACAGAAATGACAGAAAATCAATTCGAGCCCACAAAATTCACAGTGTTTCCTTAGGGAATTTAATCCCCTTCTAGTACCCAAGGTTATGGATTATTTTCTTCCAGGATATAACAAATTATACACTACTGTAGTGGTACTTCAAACCCCAGTATTTCAACGAACACAAAGTTCGGTAGCAAATCACACTTACTTTTGCTTTGTTTGATGCTAAAAGTATGTAGAAGAAAGAGAGAAAAGTCAGAAAATCTTAGTAAAATTCTGGGCAGAATAGTGTTGTATTTATAGCCAAAGTTAGGTTGAAAATCTGAAGAGGTGCAACTCTTCAGAATGGTTGTTTATGAAAAACGGCCACAGCATAAATGACATTACATAAATGGCCATTTACTCAACAATAAAGAGGAAAAATTGAAGAGGGTAATTACTTTTTTGTTACAAAAATAGAAAAACGGACTGGATTTAATATTAATATTCTGTTATTAAAATAAATATTTAATAACATTTCTGTTAATATTTTACTATTAACAAATAAATTTGGTCCAAAAAGTTAATCAATCAATCATCTGACCAAATCCAAATCCAAATCCAAATCCGAATCCGAATCCGAAGCTGAAGCCGAAGCCGAAGCCGAGTCGATCGAGCGACGATGACGACGACGGCGGCGCGAGATTTGCCTTCTTCTCAACTCTTTAAGATCTAGAAGAAGAACAATAGCTTATATACCCATAAAAAACCTCTTCCTCTTCCAATATGGGACAATGTCCATTTACCAAGGAGGAAAACTTAAAATTTCATTCAAAAGTTTAAGTTTCTCTCCATTTCTCATTCACCCTCTTTTAATTATTTAATATATTAATTAAATACATAAAAAAACCGAACAATCCCCCACATGAATGGGGAATGGCTATATCACGGAAGTATGCATGAAAAACTGTGTGATTCGCAAGTAAGAAATAATTGCATCTGGATAAGTAGGTTTCCCTTTGAACTTTCCATAGTGAACTTATGTCGGATATACTCGATCAATCGGTAGATTTGATATCCTTGAACCGTCGAACTTTGGTGTATACCTAGACAACCACAAGTCACACAACCAACCCTTAACCGTCTTTGATTCTCATTGTTATGTTTGTTTCAGCCATGAACACCGCCTGGTTTTATAAGTGCGTAGAGAACTGTCCTTACGAAGTTCTCCTTGAAGCGGCTAACACTTCACAATTACATAGGTGATTCCTAAACGTATCATCCCGTAGATACACTATTTGACCCCGTATTAAATTTAAAAATCATTAAAAAGCCTTAATACTATATCATTGGTACTGAACATTGTCTCATCACGAGAATGGACCTAAAGTTTATTTGACAATGTTGAACTGCCATTAATGACTTTGTTTGATCTCCTTGAATTTAGATCTTGGGATCTCCAGTCTTCTAGGTAGAGTTACCGCTACTATGACTTGTTCTCGGCCACTATACCATTTCCCTTAATGATTTCTCAACTACCTCTCTAGTTAGACCTTTTGTAAGAGGATCCAACACATTATCACTTGACTTTACATAGTCAATCGTGATAATTCCTCTAGAGAGTAATTATCTCACGGTTTTATGTCTTCATCGTATATGACGAGAATTACCATTATACATAACGCTCCCAGCCCTTCCAATTGCCACTTGACTATCACAATGTATGCATATTGGTGCCAACAGTTTGGGCCAAAATGGAATATCTTCCAAAAAATTTCGGAGCCATTCAGCTTCTTTACCGACTTTATCCAAGGCTATGAACTCAGCTTCCATTGTAGAGCGGGCAATACAAGTTTGTTTGGACGACTTCTAAGATACCGCTCCTCCGCCAATAGTGAATACATATCCACTTGTGGACTTGGAATCAATTGATCCGGTGATCCAATTTGCATCACAGTATCCCTCAATGACCGCGGGATATTTACTGTAGTGCAAAGAAAAGTCCTGGGTATGTACTAAATACCCCAAAACTCGTTTCATGCCCATCCAATGAGATTGACCTGGATTGTTCGTATATCGACTCAATTTACTTATAGCACAAACTATATCTAGTCGTGTACAATTCATGATGTACATTAAGCAACCCAACACACGAGCATAATTCAATTGTGATATGCTTTGGCCTTTTTTCTTTGATAATGCAAAATTCACGTCAATTGGAGTCTTTGCAACTTCAAAACCTAAGAGCTTGAATTTTTCAAGTACTGATCAGCAACTCCCAAGTCTTTCATATCAAACTTGCTAGTTAGCATATGCTTAGTAGCATTTATGTTGGCAATGTCATTACTCAATATGAGCATATCATCCACATATAAGCAAACAATGACTATGTAATTTGAAATATTTTTAATGTACACACATTTATCACATTTATTTATTTTAAATCCATTTGACAACATTGTTTGGTCAAATTTAGCATGCCATTATTTGGGTACTTGTTTTAATCCGTAAAGTGACTTAACAAGTCTACAGACCTTCGTTTCTTTACCTAGAACCACAAACCCTTCAGGTTGTTCCATGTATGGTTCCAGGTATATTTCTTCCTCCAACTCTCCATTTAAAAAGGCCGTCGTAAATCTATTTGATGAATTTCAAGACCATAAACTGCAGCTAATGCTACTAACGTTCGTATGGACGTAATTCTTATAACTGGAGAGTATGTATCAAAATAGTCAAGACCTTCTCGTTGTCCATACCCTTTGACCATAAGTCTTGCCTTATATTTGTCAATAGTTCCATCATCTTTTATTTTCCTCTTAAAGATCCATTTAGAACTTAACGATTTATTTCCAGGAGGAAGATCAACCAATTCCCATGTATGGTTGTTCAATATGGATTCTATTTCACTATTGACTGCTTCTTTCCATAGCAATGATTCCGAAGAAGACATAGCTTCTTTAAATGTTTGAGGCTCATTTTCTAATAAGAAAGTCAAAAAATCTAGTCCAAATGAAGTAGACATTCTTTGATGTTTACTACGTCTTGGATCCTCCTGTTAAGTGTACTTTCTTTTGTTTCTTTTCGAGGTCGTTTAGATCCTTCACCAATCGACTCACATTCCTTTTTATATGGATATATATTTTCAAAGAACTCAATATTATCTGATTCTATAATCGAATTATTATGAATGTCGGAATTTTATGATTTATGAACCAGAAATCGATATGCTTTACTATTAGTCGCATATCCTATGAAAACACAATCAACGTTTTTCGGTCATATTTTTACCCTTTTGGGTTTAGGAACTTGCGCTTTTGCCAAATACCCCCACTCTTTAAAATAATTCAAGTTGGGCTTCCTTCCTTTCCATTTTTCATATGGAATGGATTGTGTTTTACTATGGGGTACTCGATTTAGTATTCGGCTAGCCGTAAGAACGGCTTCCTCCTTATAAGTTCTGTGACAAACCAGAACTTATCAATAAGGCATTCATCATCACCTTTAATGAACGATTCTTTCTTTCTGCAATCCCATTGAATTGGGGCATGTAAGGGGCCGTTGTTTGATGAATAATTTCATATTCTAAACATATTTGTTCAATAGGATATTCATATTCACCACCCCTATCACTTTTTATCATTTTGATTTAATTTTCTTGTTAAGTTGCGTTTCAACTTCATTTTTGTATTTCTTGAATGCGTCTATTGCTTCATCTTTACTATTAAGTAAGTAAACATAGCAATATCGAGTACTGTCATCAATAAAAGTTATGAAATACTTCATTCCACCGCGAGATGGTATTGACTTCATGTCATAAATATCTGTGCGAATTAAGTCTAAAGAATTTGAATTCCTTTCTACCGACTTGTAAGGATGTTTAACATACTTTGATTCCACACATACTTGATATTTTGATTTGTCACATTCAAACTTGGGCAATACTTCCAAATTAATCATTTTTCGTAAGGTTTTATAATTGACATGACTCAAACGTATATGCGATAATTCATTTGACTCAAGTAAGTAAGACGAAGCTGAAATTTTATTATTATTTTTAACAACTATTACATTCAGCTTGAAAGGCCCTCAGTGAGGTAACCTTTTCCTACAAACATTTCATTCTTACTTATTACAGCCTTATCGGAAACAAAAACACATTTAAAACCATTCTTAACAAGAAGTCCAGTAGAGACTAAATTCTTCCTAATCTCGAGAACATGAAGGACGTTGTTCAAAGTCACCACTTTGCCGGAAGTCATTTTGAGAAATATCTTCCCACATCCTTCAATCATGGCCTTTGAAGCATTTCCCATAGAAATCGTCTCATCGGGTCCAACAGGAGCATAAGTAGCAAAAGCTTCTCTAACAGCACAAACATGGCGAGTGGCTCGAGAATCAATCCACCACTCTTTAGGATCGCCTACCCAGTCGCATTCGGAAAGCATGTCACATAAGTCATCAACATCACCATGCTTTTCAACCATGCACTACAAGAAATCACCCTTATTGTGGCGACTAAAGTCACCACAAAAGCCCTATAAGTAGCTGTTAAAAGGTATTAGCGGTGACTTTTGTATTGCCTCAAGGAAAATCGTAACAAAGGAAACCATAACAAAAGGTTGTTAAAAACGCTACAAAAAATTATTCCATAAGAACAAATATTAGATGGGTCGCCACTATATATTCACCTTTAGCAGCGACTATTGTCGCCACAAAATATATTTATGTTCTGTGGCAAGATTATGTCACCACTATAGCGACTAAAGTTGCTGCAAAAGAAATTGACCTTCTGTGGCAACTTATCTATCACAACAGTTACTAATATTTTGACAAAACTATGTCACCACTAAAAGTTATTTTCTCAGCAATTATAAAGACCAAGATTATATACATTTCCATACCAGTAGGAATCTAATTCTCTCAAATTTCATATAGAGATATTCATATCAATTGACTATCAATATTAGAGCAACCAATAATGCTTGACAAATACCAAAAGAATTTCTCAAGCCAAATATTACAAATATTATCATTACTAAAAATTCAATTACATATATACTACCCGACACTCCATTGTGCATTGTAATTATATACATATACATATCCCCAAAAAGACAAAATATTAAGTGCCTTGTAACTGCTCATTGCTCGACATCATGCTTGAACCAGTGTTTGAGTGCCTTCTCCCTGCTAGACAAAAGGAATATATATATATATATATATATATATATATATATATATATATATATATATATATATATATATATATATATCACATGAACATAATGAGATTTGTTATATCCAACTACTATCACAATTCTAAGAATTTTCAATCTATGTCAAAGGAAAGCCGAAAGTAGCTACCAAAGTTTGTGTACTAAAAAGCAACTTAACAATTGCAAAAGTTGTCTATATTGTTGCAGCAATAATAGAGAAATATATTTAAATCTTAAATTTGATTAAAATTTCCCATCAATATCTTTAAAACTATCTTCAATAAACCATTACAAGATCAAAAGAATTTTCATACAGAGAGTCAAAAGGAAAGCTAGTCAGATGATAACAACTAAATAGGAAGTTGACAACTCAGTTGGATCACTAGTGGCATAAGTATCGTCAATTAAGTCATCACTTGTAATTGTCTCAGAACAATTTGGCGAATAGCTCATTTCTTGCGAGTATCGGCTGTGATGTAGATTTTTTATTATATCTGGCATTAAAATATTCTCAACCAAATCATGATCACTCAAGTTAATTATGTTAATTCCACTCACCCACAACATTTTCATTGGTATGTACAAATTCCTATATCAATCGTTTTGCAATGTGGAAATGTTTGGAGATGGTGGATCCTACATGTTTGGAGAAGCAAAATATTGACAGCCTTATAAACTCTCACCAAATCTAACACAATAAATCACAGACTTTATAATACCTCTGATGTTGTTTCAACTAAAGACTAATTTCCATATAACCAAAACTCCTCAACAAAGAAGTAGAATTAAAATAGCCAGCAACTAAACCAATTATAACTACTTAAACAATTAACAAAAAAATCAGCTGAGTAGAAGTAAAACAATTAACCAAAACTCTTGTTCAGCCAAAGCAAAGCTCTAGAGCATAAGAGGCCAAGTCTCATTACCCAAAATCAAGAAGAAAAAAAGCATAACATAAATTCTTCCAAAATCTACCACAAACCTAATAAATTTCAAACTTTTATTTACTCTAGTAACTTTTTTACGACCGAGCTATCCGCTAGGGACCCAACACAGCTGGCAACTAAGTACTTAAACAATTAACCAAAAATCAGCTAAAAGACGAATCAACTAACCAAGTATTGGTCTATTGCATAAGTAGAGCAAATTCTAAACTTGAGCTAGTCCCATTACTTCGGAAAAAGAAAGCATAACATAAGTTCAGGGCCAACATAAGCATAGCAGGAACATAGGTGAGAAGGAACAATTCCTCCACTGATGTTGCTCATTGCAGAAATTACAAGTTCAGGTCCAACATAAGCATAACAGATTAACCACCAGGCAAACCAACATTACGTACTAAAATCAGAGATACTAACACATTACGTACTAAAACCAACCTTTCTGTTTGAATAGAACCAACACATTACTAAAACCAGAGATATCAACACATTACTAAACCCCTAAACATGAAGTCACTAGAGAAGGAAGGAAGAAGAAATGTCGAGAAGGAAGAAGAATTGTTAAGAAAGAGCAGAGCAAGTACCTGTTGTTGTTGCATTCTGGTGAAGAAACTAGCAAATTATTCGTGCATCTTCTTCTCCACTTCTAAAGAGAACCTCTTGTCTGTTTCTGCATTTGTGTGTTGACACTCCTCTGCTAATTTCCTTTCCAACTCAATTTCCATATTTCTTCGCAACTCAGCAGCCATTTGTTCACGTTCTTCTTGCAACTTCCTATCCATATCGGCTTTCATCTCCTGACGCACAATATCAATAGCAGAAGACACGCTGACCTCTATGTTTGCCTGCTGAATGTTACTCTTTTTAGGAGTCTTCTTTTCGTATCCTTTTCCACGAACATAGCATGTTCGCTCACCAACAATGGAGGATAAAATCTCATCTCTAGTCATGTGATGCTCGATCTCATCAGATTGTTTCTGAGCGACAACTTCCTGGAGTTGTCCCTACATTTATGAATAATCATTTAAATCAAAACACAATAAAACACTAGATACAGTTGGCCCATAGAAAAATAGCAGCATCAACTTGTCAATTCTCTTCTAGAGCTGTAACGACCCGATCGGTTATTTTAAGATCTAAAGCGTTGTTCAGTAGCCTGAGGCTATGAGTAGCTTCATTTTAGGTATTATGACTTGTCTGTGTGGTCGGAATTAAAATTTGGGAAGTTCAGAGTTGATTTGGAGAGAGAATTTTCATTTCGTAAGCTTTAAGTTGGAATAATTAACCAAGATTGGATTTAAGAGTAAACGACTTCAGAATCAAGATCAGAAGGTTCCAGCAGGTTCGTATGATGATTTCGGACTTGGGCGTATGCCCGGATCAAGTTTTGGATGACCCGGGAGTATTTTGGTGCCTATTGTGGAAGTTAGCATTTTGGACGAAATTTCATAAGTTTGGCTTGAAGTGCATTTTGGTATTGTCGATATCCGTTTGGGATTTCGAGGCTGGGAGTAGCTCTGTATGGTGATTCTGGAGTTAGGAGGGCGATCAGAAGTGAATTCGGAGGTCTGTAGGTCATTTTGGAGTCATTTGGCTAAAGATAGATATTCGAAAGTTTTTGAGAAGTTTAACCGGAAGTGGACTTTTTGATATCGGGGTCGGAATCTAATTCCGGAAGTTCGATTAGGTCCGTAGTAGCAAATATGACTTGTGTGCAAAATTTAGGGTCAATCGGACGTGATTTGATAGGTTTCGGCATCGAAAATAGAAGTTGAAGTTCTAAGATTCATAAAGCTTGAATTGGAGGTTGATTCATGACTTTAGCATTGTTTGGTGTGATTTCAGGCCTCAAGCAAGTCTGTAATGTGTTATGGGACTGGTTAGTATGATTGGTTTAGGTCCCGGGGGGCCTTGGGTGGATTCCAAGTGGTTAACGGATCGAATTTGGAGTTTGAAGAGGGATGTACTGCTAGTTGCTGTCATAACCGCACCTACGAGAAAGGGGACGCAGGTGCGGAGCCGCAGAAGAGGCTAGGAAGGCGTAGGTGCGGATTTTGGTCTGGATGAAAGGGACCGCAGATGCAGTCAAGGCTTCGCAGAAGCGGGACCGCACCTGTGGAAGGAGGAGCGCAGAAGCGAAAATTGGGCAGCCTGGGAAGGACCGCATATGTGGTATTTGGGTCGCACCTGCGGAACCACAGAAGCGGTAGAGGAGCCGCTGGTGCGAAAACAATTGTAGGCAGAGAATTTTTTTAAATTCAGGAATTGGCCATTCTTCTCCCATTTTTCACTTTGCATGGGCGATTTTGGGGAGCTTCAAGAGGGGATTTTCGTCATCAACATTAAGGTAAGTTATCCCCACCTATCTTGAGTTAAATACATCAACTATGTATGGATTTGAGCAAGAAATTTGTAGAAAATTTGGGGTTTGATGGAAAACCTAGAAAATTAGTATTCTTCGAATTTAGCTGCGATTTTGGGTTTGGAATTAAGAGAAAATCATATATTTGAGTTCGTAAGTTCATGGGTAAACTTCATCTTCGAGAAATTTTAGAATCCGGACACGTGGGCCCGAGCGAAATTTTGTCAGCTTTTAGATCGAGGTTAGGAATTGTTATAAATTGGGTTGTAATGAATGATTGAGCATATATTAATGGATTGGTATCATTATTGGCTAGTTTTTGAGCATTATACATTGATTCAAGTCTTCAGAAGGGCGTGGGATGCCGGTTATGGATCGTCGGAGCGAGGTGAGTCTCCTTTCTAACCTTGTAAGAGGGAATTGTCCCTATAGGTGAGTTAATTGGTTATGTGCTCCTATTTGTGGGGGCTACGTACGCACGAGGTGACGAGAGTCCATGCGTAGCTACTATTATGCTATTGTCCGGGTAGTATAGGACCCAAAAGCATGCTATACTTGGATTAATTGTAAACTTATCGACATTTGAATTGCTTAAATCACCTCGAGTTAGTAAATGAATTTCCACAAAAGATTAAACTTCATTTTCAAAAATATTTAAAAGAGAATTGGTTTTTCTGTGGATAATTGTTCCTTGTTGACTACTTGATTGACCGTTTGTGTGTGTTTAATTTTGGAACGGGCCGAACGCTTCTGCAGATTAAATAGATACATCTATAGGCGCGCCGTCGACCCTCGGCAAGTGCATAGTTTATTTCTGTTAGATTGGGCTGTCGCCTCGACATAATATGTGCATGCTTGTATTGCTGCCTTGAACTTATTTAAGTCGTTATTGCCTCTTCCTGGTTTGAGAATATTTGGATAATAATAAAAAGAAAAAATATGGAAATTTCCTATAAAAGAAATAATTGTTTCCTTGTTTCCTTCTATTGGATTAAAATCATGTTTATAGAAATTCACGATTTAATATATTATTGATACCATTATTGGACCACTAGTAAGTGTCGAAGTCGACCATCTCGTCTCTACTTCTTCGAGATTAGACGGCATACTCATTGAGTACACGTGTTTTTGTACTCATACTACACTTCTGTGCCTTTTTGTTGCACAAGTATATGTAACTCTAGCGGCCTACTGGGCGTAGCAGCACGGATGATTCTGGGACTAGGTGAGTTGCATTATATTGTATTTACTTCCTATCCACTGTATTTCGAACGGATGCTGTATTTTATTTCCTTATTAGTAGATGCTCATGCACTTGTGACACCGGGTTCTGGGATGGTTTTGAAATATTTTGTACTAATTGCTTATTATTTAATTTGAATTGAAGCAGTTATCTTTTTATATATGAAAAATTGAAGGAAAATCTTAGTTTTCAAGATTGTTAAAAATGAGAACTTTATCAAGTAATTTGGTTGGCTTTCCTGACAGTAGTGTCTGGCGCCATTACGACCCTTTGTGGATTTTGGGTCGTGACAACATGGTATCAAAGCTCTAAGTTCCTAGGGTCTCACAAGTCATGAGCAAGTCTAGTAGAGTCTCGCAGATCGGTACAGAGACATCTGTACTTATCATCAGGAGGTTGCAGAACTGTTAGGAGTACTTCCCTTCTTGATTCCTTATCATGCGATTTGATCCTTGGAGGCGTATGACTTTACGTCATTCCTACTCAATCTTACGCGACGCGAATTGCTTGTTATAAATCGAAAATTGAAGAACCGTAATGGTACTACAGATGTGATACGAGATGTTTCTCCCGGTATAGCTGATCGGATTATTATCGTTGCTTTATGGAAGAATATTTTATTGTTTCAGCCCAGTAGCGGTACTTCTGAGGGCTCTGAGGCTAGGCACAAGTTGCCATGATGCTTATGAACTATTATTCCGCAGTATTGATATGATGATAGGACATTTTCCTACTTGTCGGGGCGGTGAATGACTTGATGGGAAGTTTACTCAGTGCATGATTTAGAGATTCGATATTTTATTCCCGGCGGGGAAAAGACAATCGGGCTGAGAGTGTTCAGGTTTGGGTTGATGGGGTAACGGGACTTGGTATTTGTGAGCGTAGTGGAGTTTTTCTTCTATGATGAGGTGTCATTGTCCTTATTGAACGTACTAAGCTCGCCGATGTTATGACCTTCTACAATTCGCATTTGGGGCAAGCTATTGTTAAATAGTATTGAAAATGTATATGTTAGATATCGCAGGGTATGGTAGTTCAGGATTGAATCGATGTTTCTAATGTCGACGGCTCGAGAAAGATGATCTTCAGAAAGGTTTAAAGTTAGTAGCGATGGTGGGTACAAGTGCTACGAATATAGATTTTATTAAGGCAACAACTGAGCAGCAAAGGATGAGAAAGACATGTGGAAAGTGTCAGCAATGGCTAAAATTTCTAGAAGGCCGAGTATATGAGGCCAAGGTCGAGTAGTCGACTAAAGGGGTGAGTTTCGCCAAGTGGGAGATTTTGGAGTGATTTGAGAATTTTAGTGATTGGTGGTTTGGGCCTATGGATCAAATTTGAAGTATGGGCTATTATGCGGCAGGAGATTCGATATGACGGAAAGGAGCCGCTTAAAAATGAGGAAGGGTACAACATAACTTTGAATTGGAAGGATATTGCCACACATTTAATTGGTGTCCACGAGGAGTGAATGGACTAGTGCAGCCGGAGAGTGAGATCGGACCCAGGATGGGTTAGTAGAGTCTTAAGTGATTGTACACCGTGCAGCAACGTTGGAAGATGTCGGGAAGTGATTTCTACCGGCGGGTTATTCCCGGTGGGCAGGTTAGCGGTCGCGTGGTTGGCGAAGCTTCTGCAAGGAATTCTATTTGTTGTGCAACAAAGAGATCGGCCGTGCGAGTGTGGTTGATGATTTAGAGTATAAAAGGGGTTTTACAGAAAGATTTCGAGAATTTGGGTGGTTGATTGCGTGAGGTTATGTTTACAAGAAATGAAGAATTCTAGTGAGTTCCAAAGTTATATAATGTTGGCTTCAAGCTAAGTGAGACAGTCCCGCTGCCTATGATTTGGGTTGCATGGTTGACTACTTGCAAGGTTTCCAGTTATTAGCATATTGTTGGGTTACCTCATCTACGGGAGATGACCATAAGTGGTAATTTGAGCAAATAAATTATTGAATGCATGTTATGGTTGGCCGTATTGGCTCATGATCAGACTTGGGGAAGGATTCAGGATTTATGCCTTATATGGATGCAGGTTTCAATGGAAGTGATTCTGCCGGGTGCTTCATCGAGAGGGTATTCATGTGTTATAAGATTATGGATTTAACTATATTCGGGACCAAGTCACAGTGGGTGGCTCTTAGTAATGATCCTAATGGATTCAAGGGGTAAAGTGTGGTGCCTAATGATGTCGAGCTTATAGGTACGATTAAGAATCAAGCTTTCTAGCAACTTCTGAGAAGAGGCACAGAATGTTCTATGATGTTTTGGCTTGCAATGTAGCATTTGGGAGGTATGAAATGGTTCATGGGATTTGGTATAGCATGGTCTTATGATTCAAGGTCACTCGGGATGACTGCAGATGGAATATGTTATGTGTTGAATGGAGTTAGTATTATTTCTAAGGCAATCAAGGATAAATTGGAAGGAAGTAGATTGATTAACCATAGTTGAATTGGCATATTGGTGTCAGAGATCAGTTCTTTCAGCGTGATCAAGTTATGCAAGTGATTTGTGACGATACGTGTGAGGCCAGTCGGCCACCGTAATTGATGTTATTCAGAAGTATTCTACCATTCTGGCCTATTATGTGTGGGTGGATCCCGGAAGGATTATGGTGGAATAGACCACTACTTAAGGATTTGCATATTCTACGGTCATGAGAATTCACCTGTGTGTTGCTATGGTCCTCCTGAAGTGAGTTAAGTGAAAAGTTTTATATGATGAAGTGTTAATCAAATGGTGGTTCTGAAGCTATGGTGAAAAACGTGTGCTATCGTATCCTGACATTTTTGGTTTAGCTAGTGGTATGGAATTTGAGATGGAGATCAAGGTAACAGTTCGGTATTGACAGGGATGTCACGAGCTCAGATGAGCAAGAATGGAGTTTTGATGTTTAAGGTAAGTTGGTATTGTCTTCAACGTCACCTGAGATCGGTGTTTTGTAAAAAAGGCTTTGCATCTTGGCTAATGATTCTTGCTCGCTTTTCAACATTAGTGCCTCCGGTGGTTTGGAGGTTCGACCCAATTAATTGTTATGGTAGGTTGTGGGAGTGTGTTCCACAGGAAAATTGTATAAGTGTGGTAGGTAGTCATTTGATTGATTAAAGATTTAAATCAAGTATGAAGGTTGACGTGATTTCGTTAAATTGAGAATTGATTCTTGGAGGGCACTCAGATTCTGAGTTGTGGACTGTGGATGAGTACTTCGGTTATGACGGTTGTTCTTGTGTGTTATAAGAAGGGGAAAGTTAGTATGGACCTTTGAAAGGTTATTGGCCTAGTTTGATACGATCAGGATCGACTTGAGGTCGGTGGATGGATTAAAATGTGAATATGGGCCCCATGTCAGGCTAGTTGTGTTCATTTCAGCAAGCGTTCCTTATGGAAGAGCAGTCGAGGTGTTATTTGTCGTCAGCTATTTCATGCAATGATATATATATATATATTGCAGCACATGAGTTGTGAGACTGCTTGGTAAATTTCTTATGTGTTGAGATTCTGCGTAGCAATGATGTTATATGAGTAGGATGGCGCTTGAGATTTGGATCGGGTATCGCACCTCAGCTGTGCTTGAATTTTGTAGCCTATAGCGCTATATGTTCCCTCAGGGATGGTATTATGCACCTAGCGTGTTTCTGACCGATATTTGGTATTTCATTTTATCGAGCAATTTAGCTCAACGTATATCTCCTTATGTGAGTTCTATGTGTGGATCGGGTGGCACGCCACCATGGGTATTTTGCTTGGATCAGGTTGCGCGCCGCAACAATGTGATGTTCATTACAGTTCCTCATATTTGTTTTTATGTGTCCTATTTCCTATTTTTCGAGGAAAGCTCATATTAGCTGTGAGCCCGCGTCGCATGTATGATTCACGAGCGGGTTAATTGGATCTCCTTTTCAAAGTTCATTTTCCTTTTTGTATCGCATTCTAATTGGTAGCCTATTGGCACGTGGTAGCATCATATGAGACTTTTGATCATGTTTGGGATGGCTTATTGCCTGAGCAATTCGTACTGGGTGAGATGAGATTATTGGATTTAGGATCAGTGCAATCGGATTATATGAAGTATTTTAAAGAGCAAAGGTTATTCCTTAGGTCAGAATGAGGTAATGGTTCTTGTCAGAAGTATAGACTCAATGATTTGTTGACTCGGCAACTGGTTATGAATTTCTACACATCTCTTCCGTCGTGGCTGTATTGTAAGAGTTAGAGTAAGAACTATGCATGTCAAGAGGTGCAATGGGAGCATTAGATTCGTGGAATTTCAACTAAGTCGATCAGAAAGTGTTATTGTGGTCCGGTGAGTAAAGTGATGCAAGGTGTGAATTCAGCAAAATTGTACGTTCATGTTTGGATACAGCGTGTAGTGATTGATATGTGATCGTATGTTGGAAACAGTCCTGGCAGGAAATTCCGGATGTTGGAATTGGGCTTTAAGGTTTATTTGCTTGAATAAAAGTAATATCTTCTGAATTTATCGAGCTAATGTGCTCAACTGAGTTTTGGTAGCACGGGAAGCTGCATGAGGTGTTAAATAGTGATTTCAGACTACTTCAACATAGTTCCCAATACGTTCGAGGATGAACGTATGTTTAAGTGGGAGAGAATGCAATGACCCAACTGATCGTTTTGAGCTCTAGAACGTCGTTCAGTAGTCTGAGGCTATGACCAGCTTCATTTCAGGTATTATGACTTGTGCGCGTGGTCGGAATTAAATTTCGGGAAGTTCAGAGTTGATTTGGAAAGAGAATTCTCATTTCGTAAGCTTTAAGTTGGAAGAATTAACCAAGATTGGGTTTAAGAGTAAACGACCTCGGAATCGGGATCTGAAGGTTCCAGTAGGTTCATATGATGATTTCGGACTTGGGCGTATGCTCGGATCGGGTTTTGGATGACTCGGAGCATTTTGGCGCATATTGTGGAAGTTAGCATTTTGGAAATTTTTTTATAAGTTTGGCTTGAAGCGCATTTTAGTGTTATCGATGTCCGTTTGGGATTCCGAGCTGGGAGTAGCTCCGTATGGTGATTCTGGAGTTGGGAGCGCGATTGGAACTGAATTCGGAGGTCCGTAGGTCATTTTGGAGTCATTTGGCTAAAGATGGAAATTCGAAGGTTTTTGAGAAGTTTGACCGGAAGTGGACTTTTTGATATCGGGGTCGAAATCCGATTCCGGAA
Source organism: Nicotiana glauca (assembly GCA_026770625.1). Classification (NCBI taxonomy): domain Eukaryota; kingdom Viridiplantae; phylum Streptophyta; class Magnoliopsida; order Solanales; family Solanaceae; genus Nicotiana; species Nicotiana glauca. Next base: position 121,792 of record MU703433.1, read on the forward strand.
GTTGGAGGAGGTCCGTAGTGTCAAATATGACTTGTGTGCAAAGTTCGGGGTCAATCAGACGTGATTTGATAGGTTTCGGCATCGAAAATAGAAGTTTGAAGTTCTAAGATTCATAAAGCTTGAATTGGAGGTTGATTCATGATTTTAGCGTTGTTTGTTGTTATTTGGGGCTTCGAGCAAGTCCGTAATGTGTTATGGGACTGGTTGGTATGATTGGTTTGGGTCTCGGGGGGCCTCGGGTGGATTTCGGGTTTTTAATGGATCAAATTTGGAGTTTGAAGAAGGCTGGACTGCTGGTTGCTGTCGTAACCGCACCTACGAGAAAGGGGTAGCAGGTGCGGAGCTGCAGAAGCGGCTAGGAAGGCATGGGTGAGGATTTTGGTCAGGAGGAAAGGGACCGTAGATGCGGTCAGGGCTCCGCAGAAGTGGGACCGCACCTGCGGAAGGAGGAGCGCAGAAGTAGAAATTGGGCAGCCTGGGAAGGACTGCAGATGCGGTATTTGGGTCGCACCTGCGGAACCGCAGAAATGGTACAGGAGCCGCAGGTACGGAGACAGCTGGAGGTAGATAATTGTTTTAAATTCGGGAACTGGCCATTCTTCTCCCATTTTTCACTTGGCATGGGCGATTTTGGGGAGCTTCAAGATGGGAATTTTGTCATCAACGTCAAGATAAGTTATCCCCACCTATTTTGAGTTAAATACATGAACTATGTGTGGATTTGAGCATGAAATTTGTAGAAAACTTGGGGTTTGAGGGAAAATCTAGAAAATTAGTAATCTTGGAATTAGCCGCGATTTTAGGTATGGAATTAAGAGAAAATTATATATTTGAGTTCGTAAGTTCATGGGTAAACTTTATCTTCGAGAAATTTCGGAATCCGGGCACGTGGGCTAGACGGCGTTTTTGTCAACTTTTCGATCGGGGTTAGGAATTGTTATAAATTGGGTTGTAATGAATGATTGAGCACATATTAATGGATTGATATCATTATTGGCTAGTTTTGGAGCACTGTGCATTAATTCGAGTCTTCAGAAGGGCGTGGGATGCCGGTTATGGATCGTCGGAGTGAGATGAGTCTCCTTTCTAACCTTGTAAGAGGGAATTGTCCCCATAGGTGAGTTAATTAGTTATGTGCTCCTATTTGTGGGGGCTACGTACACACGAGGTGACGAGAGTCCGTGCATAGCTACTATTATGCTATTGTCCGAGTAGTCTAGGACCCAAAAGCATACTATACTTGGATTAATTGTAAACTTATCGACATTTGAATTGCTTAAATAACCTCGAGTTAGTAATTGAATTTCCACAAAAGATTAAACTTCATTTTTAAAAATCTTTAAAAGAGAATTGGCTTTTCTGTGGATAATTGTTCCTTGTTGACTACTTGATTGACCGTCTGTGTGTGTTTAATTTTTGAACGGGCTGAACGCCCCGGTAGATTTAATAGATGCATCTATAGGCACGTTGTCGACCCTCGGCAAGTACACAATTTATTTCGGTTGGATCGGGTCGTCGCCTCGGTATAATATGTGCATGCTTGTATTGCTTCCTTGAACTTATTTAAGTCGTTATTGCCTCTTTCTGGTTTGAGAATATTTGGATAATAAGAAAAAGGAAAAATCTAGAAATTTCCTATAAAAGAAATAATTGTTTCCTTGTTTCCTTCTATTGGACTAAAATCATGTTTATAGAAATCCACGATTTAATGTATTATTGACACCATTATTGGATCACTAGTAAGTGTCGAAGTCGACCATCTAGTTTCTACTTTTTCGAGATTAGACGGGATACTCATTGAGTACACGTGTTTTCGTACTCATACTACACTTCTGTGCATTTTTATTTCACAGTTATATGTAACTCTAGCGGCCTACTGGGCGTAGCAGCACAGATGATTCTAGAACTAGGTGAGTTGCATTATTCGAGGCGGCCCGCAGCTAGTATAGTCCCTTCCAATATATTGTATTTACTTCCTGTCCATTGTATTCCGGACGGATGCTGTATTTTATTTCCTTATAAGTAGATGCTCATGCACTTGTGACACCGGGTTCTAGGATGCTTTTGAAATATTTTGTACTAATTGTTTATTATTTAATTTAAATTGAAGCAATTATCTTTTTATTTATGAAAAATTGAAAGAAAATCATAGTTTTCAAGATTGTTAAAGATGAGAACTTCATCAAGTAATTTGGTTGGCTTGTCTAACAGCAGTGTCCGGTGCCATTGCGACCCTTAGTAGATTTTGGGTCATGACAAGAGCTCTCGCAGAATCTTTTGGTCCAGGTTCTCTCTATCTGCACAAGCTTTTTGTCTAGGTTTTTCTTGCCAATAATTTTCTGCAATTCAACTATAACTATACTGGATAGTAGTGTGTAAGCACAACGGATGTCATGGTTAGAATAGAATAACTGCTGCAGATTTTTTGCATCAAATGTGAGTTCTTTTTCAAACTTCTAATAGAAGTTAGGTAGTTAAACAATTCCAAAATCATAAAGTGCAATAGAGGAGAAATAATAACAAATGCCAGCAGGGATAACAAAAGAATGAATCACTTCAAAAATTCTTATTTTTATATACCAAAACATAAAAAAAGATCAAATATTATCACATATATCTTTCCTTATTCAAAGGTAAAGAAGAGAATGGTGGCAGATTTTTGAGACTCTTCTGCTTTTCCTTCTCATCTAAACTGAAATTTTTCAAAGCCTTAACTAATCGTTAGAAGAAAAAAAATCAGCAGGACAAATGTTTCTGAGAACCTTATTGCAACACGTTACCAACTTATCCAAGCAGTTTAGCTTCCAAATAAGCTTCACGCAAGTGCAATCTAGTTAGAAACAATTAGACAGAATTTCAAGTCATGCTTCCTGTAAAAAGCTCTGAACCAAGTTAACTTTTAAGCCCTTCTTAGTTGCAAGAGTTGGCAAGAAAACTTAAAGTATGAAAGCACCTCAATACGCAAAAAGTAATTCTCATGTGCACGTAGTTTACAGAAAAGAGGAATAATAATTTCTGAGGAATTAACTTTTCCCTTTCTATGTCCTATCAAGAAATCAAGATACTACTCCAACATAATAGATATTCTTAGCAGGTTCTATTATTAAAGTAATATCTTCTTCTCCCTATTCTAAACATCGTCTTCTAACTGCTTCTACCATCTTATCTGTGCACATCTAATACAGTAGACCGAAAAGTATATTAACTCTATTTATTTCAAAGTTTCATGGAAAATGAGTACACAATATACATCAGAAGTGTCAACTTTCACTTGATCCCAAAGGCAACGTATGTACAGTAAGTTCTTGATGAATCCTCTTCCTTAAACATGACTATAGAGGTTATTTACATACCATTCTTGAATACTTATAATTCATGTTTATGGCAGTTTCCTTGGCTAAGAGCCAGAATGCTTGAGAAAAGTACAGATTAAGAATTTAATCACGATTTAGCCCCTACCGGAGAGTATTATTAATTAATTCTTGGATACTTAAAAAGGATGTAATACCAATGGTTCATGGATCCTTAAAAAGGATTTCCGATCATTCCTTCATTAACAACTAGCATAAGACTCTACAAAGGCAAAATCAACTTTAAATTCCCTCCCCCTCCCCCCTATTATTAATTAATTCTTGGATACTTAAAAAGGATGTAATACCAATGGTTTCATGGATCCTTAAAAAGGATTTCCGATCATCCCTTCATTAACAACTAGCATAAGACTCTACAAAGGCAAAATCAACTTTAAATTCCCTCCCCCTCCCCCCTATTATTAATTAATTCTTGGATACTTAAAAAGGATGTAATACCAATGGTTTCATGGATCCTTAAAAAGGATTTCCGATCATCCCTTCATTAACAACTAGCATAAGACTCTACAAAGGCAAAATCAACTTTAAATTCCCTCCCCCTCCCCCCTATTATTAATTAATTCTTGGATACTTAAAAAGGATGTAATACCAATGGTTTC